>JAMQGT020014459.1:0-10691 GCA_024447675.2 Pterophyllum scalare
ACTGTATCAGTTACTAGAATTTCACGTAGCATTAGATATCCATCAAAATTCTTCATGAGGCACAAACACAACAAACAAGGTGTGGCGGCTAACAAATGTTGGATTCAAGTCAAACTGAATTGGCAGAAGTGAGGCCCAGCGAACAGCTCACAGCATCTACTTGTCAATCAAAGCAGCCGCTCCCTTAGTGTCGAGCCTTAGAAGTATGCAAATGCATGATTAATTGAGAAAGCATAAGTATAGACCCCCAACTCATTGTGTCTTCTATAAATGTGCCTTTTTTATGCTGTAAGGTTATTTTAACATGGCAGTTAGCCTAAAGGGACCATCCCAAGGACTGCCGTTTTTGACCCTCCCAAAATAGACTGCCACTTGGTCTGTATTACCTTGTTTGACTGAAATCTATGCATTTTTGCATCTATGCAATTTTTAAAAAAATTTTTTTTACAGTGCTTGTAATTTTGATTTGGCTCTTTTGAATGTTACAAATGTAAAAATAAAAGCAAAAACCTGGCTTCTCAAACTCTCAACTGGTGACACCTGAATGTTGCCATCTGGTGGCAGCTGGGGGTCACAGCAGGAAGTGCCCACTGACGCAGACGTGACATTGTATTGAAGCTGTAGTAAAAAAAAAAAAAAAATGGAGGCTAATACATCAAAACAGGTTCTCCATCTGACAGGTAGAATTATATGTCAAAAATGGAGCAGATGGTGGTTCACTTGCTGTTCACAGCTTGAGGCTGAGAATTCAAGGCTTTTTGACAAGCAGCAGATGGTTTTTAGTATAAGCTAAATACATTAATAATTAGTAAAGTTAGCAGTAAAAATGTGAAAGCGAATGAATTCCAGACAAAAGAAACAGTATTTAAATACTCTGAGTAACATTTACATATCCATGAACCCTAGACATAGACCTACTCAGACAAACTAACTGGATAGTAACACTGCCCAGAAATTCATCTGTGCTTTTCTTTTTTTCTTAAAACTTTTCTGAAAAGCTTTGAAAAGTTCAGGCCCCACACCCATTTTTTCCCCCAGTTTTTAATTAAATTAGAGACAGTCAGCAAATGCTTTAAGTTAATTTTTCCTACAGATATTACATTAATTCAGCTTAGTTTCGTGCCATATTTCTCCACATGCAGTATCTCCCTGTATCCATGATCTGTAAATGTAACTTGAAGGTCATGAAAATATTAGCTTTCCACTGTTTAGATATAGTGCCTTTTGCTGCACAAAGAAATACAAAACTTAATGGTTATTAATGCAGCCCTACTGTAAAGCATCATCCCTGCACTTTACCTATTGGCCACAAGATGCCAGTATCACATTACCTTGGATTAAGTTAGTTCATCAACACAGTTTCCTCAACACAATTAGTAAAAATACATTTTATTCAAGTGGTGATAGTTATTTCTTTTCATTACTCCAAACATGATGCATGAAGACTGTCGGTTGCAGAAAGAAATGGAGGGGACTACAGGCAGGCAGATCCAATGTGATGCTGCAGACGCTGCATATTCTCAAACAGAAGGGTATGTGTTTCTGTGTTTGAAAGGGGGAGCGGGTGAGGAAGGAGTGGCGAGAGAGAGAGAGAGAAAAACTGGGTGTCAAAATCTTGAGCTCTGAGAAAGCCTCCCAGTCTGTGTGCTGTGAGTGGAAGCAGCAGCACAAACAAGGTTTCCTGCTGGGAAAGAGTTTAAGGAAAGGATCTTTTGGATTTCCAGAAGTCCACTTTGCCTGAATGAAAACACGGTGGATGGCTCCTGATATTGATGCACTATGGAGATGTTTGCCGGTCAGTGCTTTGTTTGGGTACTTTTGAAAGGAACCTTTTGTCTGGTGAGTGAACCGAATGGTAGCATTAAACACATGATTGCGTTCAGGCAGCACTGAGTTATGCTGCATTTTTAGAGCATTTTGCAAATATTTATAAGTACTATGTAAGTACTGCATATTTTAGATTTAATATACTACCCTTTGCAGTTTTAAGTGCCTAAATACAACCTGACATTTACCATTATGTGTGGTTAGATTGCTCATATTAAAAATGCTTCTCAAAGACTGAAACGTAAAGTTCTAAATATTTCTGCAGTATTTGGTTTTGGCTTGTAATATATCTGTTACTCACTTTGTTTCCTTCCTGATGGAGTCGGTGTGTAACTTTCCCCCATGGTTACCTTTCTAGTTGGTTCTCGGACCACGCCAGACACACAGCAACTTTACCTTCAGCAAGAGAGCACCACCTCATCTCCACAGAGCCCATGAGGCCTCGTCACAGCAGAACAACTCGGTGCTTCGGTCCAGCGTGACTCAGCACACCAAGTCACCCCTTAACCCCTTCATCCCTCTTTCAAAGCAGGGAATTTGGGAAATACTTGGTGGAAACTCACAGCAGCACTCCAACCCATCATTAAAGATAAAGCTTCAGCCCATCATGAAAGTTCATGGAACGTCTAAATGGTCGGGGACATTCATTTGGGGGGACTTTTATTCAAATATCAAGACAGTAAAACTGAATTTGCTGATAATGGGGAAGATTGTGGATCATGGCAATGGCTCTCTTGGTGTCTACTTCCGCCACAACTCCACAGGTGTTGGCAACGTGTCCGTCAGCCTCGTCCCACCAGTGAAAGAGGTGGAGTTCGACTTGGAGCGCCAAAGCGTGGTCCACCCCAAAGACTCAAAGACGTTCAACTGCAGAGTGGACTCTGAGAAAACTGAACGCAACAAAAAGGTGATGCTGTGCAACTACGACCCATCAAAGACGTGTGATCAAGAGCACACCCAGAGTCACGTCACCTGGATGTGTTCCAAACCTTTCCGGGTCATCTGCATCTACGTGTCCTTCTACAGCACAGACTACAGGCTGGTTCAGAAGGTCTGTCCAGACTACAGCTTGCAGAGCCCAGCCTACCTGCCCGCAGGTTAAAGGACACTGGAAGGTGATGTGTTAGCAAACCCACATAGAGAAACAGTTTGATGGATAACTTTCGAGGTTCCTGAAGAAATTTTCAAGTTGGCATATTGCTTGGCAACATTTTTTAAGTGCAAAAAAATTTTGCCTGCTGTAGGCTTCATGAGCTGTATTAGATCATGTAAAAAAAAAAAATTAAGGGTGCAACTAAAGGTGAGTATTTACCTGGCAATTCCATTAAATGTATGGTTTTATGAAATGACAGTGTTATGAAAATACTAGTTACCATCACAAAAGACAAAAGCAGAAAATCATTACAAATAAGAATCCTAAACTAGGAAATGCTCTAATCTAATCCCTCCATTTTTCTTTGCTTTAAGTAGACAATACTGAATTATTTGTTCATAAGGGCTAAAATATAGTCACCCTCTTATGTTCTTGTATGTTGAAGCAGTCAGACTATAAATATTCATACAGTTGCAGATCAAATTATTTTCCCATCTAGAATAAAGAGTTTCTGTCCTGTAATGATATGAATTTATCTGTTCTTACAATGTATTTACCAGGATAGATGTCATGCATTTGTAACACTTACTTTGCATTTACCTTGTGTTCATCATATGGCATAATTGCTTTCAAGTTTTCTTAAATCTGCACTGTATTTTACTCAGTAAAATAAAAGCAGTGTTTTTTTTAAAAAATCCAGCAAAGGAACTGCTGATCTTTGGGGAAACTGCTGAGCTGAGGCAGCACAGAGTGACCTGTAAAACCATCTGGGGCCACTTTACAAGAAAGCTCACAGCCTGATTTCTTGGTAGAAAGCTGAAGAAAAATGTTTATTCATGATTCTTGATATGAACTCACCCACTCAGAAGACCTCCTGTAGGCTATAAACGATGAAGCATACAGGTTTAACCCTAAGAGGTTATTTGTGTTACATATATTCTATTGTGCGGTATATATTCTAATTCATCTTGCTTCGCTTTGTTAAGAAAGCATGCCTATTGTTGCCTACATATTTGGGTCTTGGCTGCTTTTATATTTTAATCAGTGGCTGGTTAAACAGGCATGTCAGACTGTCTTTGAATAAACCTAAATATAGGAACCTTGTTAAACTATCTGCAGTTTGAGCCTATTGGCTCAGAGTGAAAGCAAGGTGTGTGTGTGTGTGAGTGCAGGGGTATGGGTCAGGTAATGGTTCAGGAGGCGCAATTAAACATCTGTTCCTGAGCCGTTGTCGGCTGCATACTTGGTCAATGCACTTGACACAGTGGCAGCTAACCTTTTCTTCTGGGTGGACAGATGTTTAATGACCGAGACACAGGCTGCTAACTTGATTATGCAGGTGACAGAGACACACCCCCCCCATCCACTGCACATTAATCATGTTTCCAACTGCTTTAGCAAACAGCAGGGAGACGGCTCCTGTTAACAGCTGCAAGTACAGTCAACCAAATTACTGAGCTTCACCATCCTATGCAACATATGGAGTGGTGGGAGGTCTCCTGGCAATCTCCACCATCCACTAACTAAAAATATGTTACAGGTATATGCAGATATTTGGTCTCAGATTCTCTACAGGCCAGCAGCAGGAAGCATTCAAAGGGAAATACAAATACCGTTATAGTCGTGTATATATAGTGGAGTAATATGTATATTTCTTCAGAAATGTAGAGAATAATTAAATGGAAATACTAATGGTAGTCCTGAACCTGAATTAAGTGGGGGTTTAAAGATGGACACACCCACCATGACCAAACCTTAAGCTGAGCATTTTTGCCCTTGCTGTCTTGGCATTTTGAAACCAGATAACCTGAAAAATCCTCCTTTCTGACAATTGCAATGGACTAAATGTTTTTTTGCAACCACAGGTTTAAGGCACTTCCTGCTAGCTTCAATTTACAAACCTATACACAACCTATACTCATGGTAAAGAAAGTGCACCCTCTGTCAATTCTAAGGTTTTGCACAGGATCAGGAAGCCGGGGAGGGGGGCAACAACATACCATGTCACTGCTTAACAAAACGAAGCAAAAGTGAGGAAGCAATGTGCAGGAAAAACTAAGCACACCCCACAATTCAGCTGCTCGTAGAACCACTTCTACCAGCAATGACTTGAAGCAGTTGTTTTCTGTGGCATTGGCAGTCTCTCACATCGCTGTAGAGGAATTTTAGCCCAAACTTTCTTACAGTACTTCGGGTCATTGAAGTTTTTAGGAATTTGCTTATGCACAGCTCTCTCACGGTCCTGCCACAGCATAGCAACACCTTCATTCTTCTTGTTTTTAGTCCTACTGTTGCAGATTTTCTGCTGTGCTTGGGATCACTGTCGTATTAGTTCAGTTTTTCCCCCTCAGCTGTACGGTCATACACCTTTAACATGCTGAGGCCTGTAAAGTCTGAGCTGTAGCTCTTGGAGGAAGCTCACACCTCCTGATGATCGATTAATCAAGTTCATTTGATTAGCAGCACCTGGCTGCTACTTACCCTCTTAATTCCTATGGAAGCAGTATGGGTGTGCTTAGTATTCCCCACGCACAGCTTCCATATTCTTGCTTAGCTTTTGTTAAATAAATAATGACAGTATAAGATGTCATGTGTTGAATATTTCTGAAAACCGTTACAAAATAAATTCTTTTCCTTGAGATTTTGTGGTTTCATGTGACCGCTCTATGCACAAAACACATAATTCATATAAAAATACTCAGACGAAGCTCGCACTGCATTCAATACAAAATAGTTGTGGTTTATTCTTTTGGGAACAAAAAATGGCAACAACTAAGTGTCACTTCTCATATTCAGCGATATCTACAGGAAAGAAACAACAATGGTTCCTTCTATCAATTACCATTTTTACACCATTTTAAAATGATAACTTCAAAATGCATTTCGTACGGTTTTACCTTGGTGTGCATGTTTTTCACATTACGTCTATTCTGAACATTAAAACGTGTTCATTTCAATTTAATTTCCCTTCAGTCTTCATGCCTGCAAAGAATTTCTCCATTGAAAATGCTTTTGTTTAAACACAGCTTCAAAAGCACTGGTGTCTGTACAAATTCCTATGAAATGGAGAAAAAAAAAGAAATTACATTTGAGGGGAGAAAAAAACAAAAAAAACAAAAAAAAACAAAACAAAAAAACAAATATGAAACCTGTCATAAAAATATCATCAACATGCCTGTTTGGACTCTAATGTAACCATTTCTTAACCTCCCTTTGTCATCTCCTAGTAGGTTTGGTAACACCTTGGACATCATTTCCTCTCAAGGGCTACAAAGAGATTCATACACAAAATACAATTTCCCCAAGAATGACATCCAGTTGTGCGTTGCCATTTTCTGTATCCTCTTTAAATTGTTTTCCTCCACCTATTCAAAAAATGAAGACGGACGCAGATGAAGTCTGAAGAGTTCTACATGGGAGTTTTTGTCACTCGCTGATAAATCTTCTTAAAGGGTATTTGTTCTTGGTGGTCCAGCTGGGTCTTTAGTCCAAGAAGCTTGCGTCAATGTGTGCTTGCCTACAGTATTTCTACTTTACTGCTGGTAAGGGTTGACAAGGGGTGACCTGTGAATTTAGTGCAATGTTTTCCCCACTTTCTTTGGGAAAATTTAAATATTTTGTCCCATATCTGCTTTTTTTTGACTAGCCCTTGGTTGTCTTTCTTGGGGTCTTCTAGTTTGAAGGGTCCATTTTTTATCTTCTTTAGTCCCTCACATGTGTCCTTTAGTTTTGGGCTTCTCTCACAGCTCTACTCCAAACACGAAGAAAAGAGCAAAAAGAAGCCACATAATAAAATAGACACTTAAAAGACCCTATCTGCAATAGTCCTTCAAGCCTCCAAGTTTCCAAAACAGTTGGCTCTTGTTGGGCTCATGTGTCCAGTTCTTCCTCCGGAACGGATTCCAAAGTAGGATCTACCAAGGATTTAGGTTTCATTCACGGAAATAGAGCACAATGTCAGACCTCACTAAACCAGAGCCAAGGAGAAAGGAGAGAGTGCTGTGGGTTTTTTATATTTTGTAAACAACAAACATCCACTTAAGAATCCCACTTGTCCCTCTCGTCCATCTCTTCCTCCTCCTCCCTCCTTCCATCTTTAGAAGAGACTAAATACAGCAGGTTCTGGATGGGGCAGAAGGGGGAGATTTGGGGAGAGGCTGTAGGTAGTGTAATAGGTAACAGCAAGGGGAAAGGATGTCCCTGTGTCTTGGGGGGGGGGTTCTGTGTTTTTGTGAGTGTATGTATGTGCGAAGATGTGAGTTTGTATGAGTGTGTGTATGTGGATGCCTTGCTGTGAGGCTGTTAGGACTGTTTGAGGCGTTTGCGTGGGGGTCCAAGGAAAGGGCATTGGGCAGATGCCAGGGAGCGGTACGCTTCAGCCACCAGGTGTGGATGAGATGCTACCATGGACTTCCAACCTGCTGTCTCCATCACCTCTGCAGCATGGCTGTTGAATGAGTTGAGAAAAAAAAAATTATTAGTTAGATATATATATATATATCTTAGATCAAGAGTGCATGACACCATTACATGGGTGTTACAGCTCTGCTAGGGTTCACTTCGGTCCAAGTGACAAACTTCCCCATCAGATGGTGAGTGTGGCCCTGATCTGGCCTCTGTGAGTTTTGTGATCGTGCAGGCACACACAACAACAGAAAAACAAAAGTCACCTTTTTTTTTTAGGATGCCACATCACCCAGCCCTACATAAAATAAATGTGAGCTGAACATCAGTACACACGTGTTAATATCACACTTCGAATCAACAGAGGAGGTGACAGCGGATCTAGTGAGGAGTCAGGTTGCCCCGATCCCTCTGAAAGCCACGACAGGGTTTAATAACCCCTCCATGAGGGCACATGTGAAATTAAATCATTGACGGGACAGAGCCATAAAGACATGAGGCAAGAGGGACAGACTGAGTACAGGTACGACCCGTAATGATGCCAAGATAAAGAAGTACGACAAAAACCAAACTGACAGGACGGAGACAAAATGTACAGTGAATGTGAAGGATCTGCGAATGTGTAAAAAAAAAAAAGGTGTTGGAAATCCAATTAATGTGACAACAAGCACCCCTCCCCCTTCAACTTACTAGTTAATGAAGTCGACAGCCTGTGTTTTGAGCTGGTCGGCGCTGTGCAGGTCAGCAAGGATGAGGATCTCAGCAGCGTTTTCCACAGACAGGCTAGTGCACAGTGCGTCCTCACACATGACCTTCAGTCTCTCCAGAGCGTACTGTAAGAGAGTGGGCACAAGAAGATTGGTATGCTCCTCTTCTTCATCAGTATTCATCTGGCATCTTCTGTTACAGTTAACCATTTAAATGTTCAAACAGAGACCTCAGTTTGGGCTTATTGTCAGTGGGGTCTCATCTCTAAAAAAGGACAAATATATCCTGCTTTAAAGCTATAAATAGGAGACTAGGACATAAACATTTTTGACCTCAGAAAAACTGTTTCTGAAAGCTCACTGTGTAAAATATATTTATATTCAATAAACAGAACTAGAAGGTCCATATATGGTTTTGTGTGCACTAGATTTATCAAGAGAAGAAAAAAAAAAATGATGAAAAGCTTCAGGTTGCAGTGCTGAATGCAGTTTTTCTGAGGGTCACAATCCCTCAACTGATTTTTTTTTTCTTCCTCTTAACAGAATTCGATCCAGGCTCTCTGTGGGCTCAATTGAAAAGGTCTCTCATACACTTGCTCGGTGGGCTCAAATTCCTCCATTGTCCACTAATTGCACTGGTTGACAGTTCAATCCCCACATGCCAAGGTGTCCTTGGGAAAGACGCTGAACCCCAGGTTACTCCCAATGGCAGGTAAATCAAGAATTAAAAACCCCACAAAAAATGGCTTTAACTGAATTTTATCTATTCAGTCAAATAACATTTGTAAAGACCAAAAGAGTTTTATTGATAATCTTAAGTTTAATTGCATTCGTGTGCACAGGAAGCCAACAGGAATGTACTGGCACATCAGCTCTGTGAGCTCGATGTGCAGATGCCCCAAACTGTAGAAGAATGCTGAAATACAGCCACATATCCATTTGAATGAATGTGACCGTTTTACAATAAGGCATCAGGTTCTCCTTAACACATCCACAGACTGTCAGGCAGCAGTTTTCAGCTGTTATATTACCTTATCCGCTGCTGCGAGCAAGTCATCAGCCATTTTGTCCAGGTTTGGAGCCTTGTCTGTGTAAATGAAGCACATCATCTCTTTGAAAACCTCAGGCTCTACATCGTTGATCTCCACACGATTCTGACAAGACAGGAGAAATGAAGACTGAAGCATTTAACTGTGACATTAGCTTTAACCGCATCGATTTGTGTCACACCATAAAAATTAAATTTAATAGAGCTGAACTGCAGAAATCAGTGACAATGAGTAAACAGCTTTACTCAAGTAAGAGAACATTTTTTTTAATCTTTTGAGTGTACTTGCATATTCATATAGAGTAGGTGTGAGACTGGCAGAAGCTAAATTCTAGTATAAACTTAAGGTTTGTCAACTAAATGTGATTAAGATACTCATTTATACCTATATGTGCAATCACAGAGTTTAAATGTTTGTGGTTAGAGTTCAGTTTGGCTGAATTCTCTAAATTATTTGTTCAATTAAAAATTTTAATTTTGGGGGTATTTAAAAAAAAAAAGTGATTGTTTCAAAAACTGAATTTTTTTCTTGACTTAGTCTATGTAAATATCTAAGATAAAAAGTGCTGCCTAGTGTTATATTCACTGCTTTTAAGATGGTGTATGTTCCAAATTTGAAATGTGTTCATTATTGAGTAAGACATTTTAAATCTTCACTTAAATCTAAAATGGCCTTGGTTTAAAAAAAAAAAAAAGCAAGCACTCCTGCAATTTCATTTCTTACAGTCACATGTGCAAAAATGGAAAAAAAAGCAATTCTCTGCTTCTGCAGCTCTGTCAGTGAAGGATGAATCCTGACCCCCAAGTACGGCAGGACAATTGCATTTCAGGTGCGCTATCATTCAGTTTTACCAAACAGCTCTGTGCTGCAGCCATTTGACAGCCCGCAATCTTTCACTCTTTTTAACCCCACAACACAGCAGTGAAAGTCTGAGCAGTTGGGCCACTGAGGAATGAAACAATTTCATTTCTGAGAATTAAAATAAATAAATAAAGCTTCAGGGCTTACCTTCTTGCTCTCTTCCATCTCATGCTCAAACATGGCACTGAATACGGGGGAACGCGCTAGGAAACAAGAAGAGAATAACTGTAGGATCACAGTTCTAACTTGACCAAATTAAATATTATAAACATGAGAAAAAGAGACAGTACAAAGAGTCATGTCTAAATCATGCTTGCACCTGCTAAAATGGCTTTATGTGCTTGAAACTCCTGGCCAGCTACACACAGGGAGCAGTCTGTGAAGCGGGAGTTCTCCCAAAGCCCCCCCAGCTCGTCTGCTAGCCGGCAGTCAGGTACCTTCACCATGTTCATGGTGTTCTGACCAGATATGTTGACAGAGTCCTGCACCACGCTCACCTGAAGGAGAGAAATTCAATGAAATGCAATGAACCAAAAATGCACAGTAAGGGAAAGGAAAAAAAATAAACACAGCCAAATGCAGCAACGTACCTCACAGAAGAGCGTGAGCTTGTCGTCAGGTAGAAGGCCGTTGGCCTCATCTAGGAGGAAATCTCTCCGGATGAACTTTTTAAAACCCCAGTCCTTCCCCTGGACAAAACGATATGCCCTCAGCAATACGCAACTAGTCGAGCAAGGTTACATAAACATA
>JAMQGT020014460.1:0-194007 GCA_024447675.2 Pterophyllum scalare
TGTACAGTGTATCACAAAAGTGAGTCGACCCCTCACATTTCTGCAGATATTTAAGTATATCTTTTCATGGGACAACACTGACAAAATTACACTTTGACACAATGAAAAGTAGTCTGTGTGCAGCTTATATAACAGTGTAAATTTATTCTTCCCTCAAAATAACTCAATATGCAGCCATTAATGTGTAAACCAGCAGCAACAAAAGTGAGTACGCACCTTAGTGAAAGTTCCTGAAGTGTCAATATTTTGTGTGGCCACCATTATTTTCCAGAACTGCCTTAACTCTCCTGGGCATGGAGTTTACCAGAGCTTCACAGGTTGCCACTGGAATGCTTTCCCACTCCTCCATGATGACATCACGGAGCTGGCGGATATTCGAGACTTCGCTCTCCTCCACCTTCCGCTTGAGGATGCCCCAAAGATGTTCTATTGGGTCTGGTCTGGAGACATGCTTGGCCAGTCCATCACCTTTCCCCTCAGCCTCTTCAATAAAGCAGTGGTTGTCTTAGAGGTGTGTTTGGGGTCATTATCAAGCTGGAACACTGCCCTGCGACCCAGTTTCCAGAGGGAGGAGATCATGCTCTGCTTCATTATTTCACAGTACATATTGGAGTTCATGTGTCCCTCAGTGAAATGTAACTCCCCAACACCTGCTGCACTCGTGCAGCCCCAGACCATGGCATTCCCATCACCATGCTTGACTGTAGGCATGACACACTCATGTTTGTACTCCTCACCTGATCGCCGCCACACATGCTTGAGACCATCTGAACCAAACAAATGAATCTTGGTCTCATCAGACCATAGGACATGGTTCCAGTAATCCATGTCCTTTGTTGACATGTCTTCAGCAAACTGTTTGCGGGCTTTCTTGTGTACAGACTTCAGAAGAGGCTTCCTTCTGGGGTGACAGCCATGCAGACCAGTTTGATGTAGTGTGCGGCGTATGGTCTGAGCACTGACAGGCTGACCCCCCACCTCTTCAGTCTCTGCAGCAATGCTGACAGCACTCCTGCGTCTATCTTTCAGAGACAGCATTTGGATGTGACGCTGAGCACGTGCACTCAGCTTCTTTGGACGACCAACGCGAGGTCTGTTCTGAGTGGAACCTGCTCTTTTAAAACGCTGGATGATCTTGGCCACTGTGCTGCAGCTCAGTTTCAGGGTGTTGGCAATCTTCTCGTAGCCTTGGCCGTCTTCATGTAGCGCAACAATTCATCTTTTAAGATCCTCAGAGAGTTCTTTGCCATGAGGTGCCATGTTGGAACTTTCAGTGACCAGTATGAGAGAGTGTGAGAGCTGTACTACAAAACTGAACACACCTGCTCCCTCTGCACACCTGAGACCTAGTAACACTAACAAGTCACATGACATTTTGGAGGGGAAATGACAAGCAGTGCTCAATTTGGTCATTTACAGGTGTAGTCTCTTAGGGGTGTACTCACTTTTGTTGCTGCTGGTTTAGACATTAATGGCTGTATATTGAGTTATTTTGAGGGAAGAATAAATTTACACTGTTATATAAGCTGCACACAGACTACTTTTCATTGTGTCAAAGTGTCATTTTGTCAGTGTTGTCCCATGAAAAGATATACTTGAATATCTGCAGAAATGTGAGGGTTGTACTCATTTGTGTGATACACTGTAACGATTGTTGGTTGTGAAATTTTAGCTTCATATGTCAAATACTTTTCAAGATATATTTTAAAAAAAAAAGGTCTGTCGACCTAATTCCAGCATGTTTTTTCATGCTTTTTAATTGCAGGCCATGTTTGAACATGGAAATTAAAGAAACTTTTAAAAAAAAGAAAAAAAAAAGATAAAAATAACCAAGATCTGTAACTTGGGGCAAATACATCAAAGAAGCACTCCACCAAGGCAGCATAACTCTAGCTTATTATATATTATGAGGGCTGGGTGAAAGATTGAGTTTTTAAGAAATATGGATATATTTTCATACGCGATATAAGATGAGACAATATCATTTATATCGATATAGTTGCGTTACAATCATACTTGTAGATACCTTTCTCTTCTCCCAGTTTGTCTCTGCACAGCTTCACACTGCCCCGCCTCTCTCCCTCACCGCTTCACCCGTAAATCATGCAGGAAGCGACAGCGTGGCAGCGTTGCCAACTTAGCAACTTTGTCGCTAGATTTGGCAGCTTTTCAGAACACACTGGCGACTTTTTTTTCTCTTTCTTCTAAAAGCGACTCGCGACAAATGTAGCACCTTTTCCCGGTGACGTCAGCGACTTTTGGAGAGTTTTGGAAATCCTGAAATCCTCCGCTGTCGCCGTGTTTTGTATACAGCCTTCGTACTGCGTCTGTTCGTACGCTTTGGCGTTTTCTTAATAGCACGGCTGAGAGTCTTTTTTTTTATAGAGGAAAAAAGCATCAATTTATTTGAGGAGCATTATTATTTAAATATGCCAAAAGTTTATTTTTGAGCAGTTTCTCATGTACATCTACAGCTGAATGTTAATAAAAGTGCCTGTGTGACATGTGGGACATGTAGCTTTGCCTCAGAAGTGCCTTTTTGTTTATACCTTTTGGGAAGAAAAAATATCGAGATATATATTGTATATCGCCATTCAGCTAAAACATATCGAGATATTCCTTTTGGTCCATATCGCCCAGCCCTAACAGCAGGATTGCCTTTTGTTTGTGGCCCTTTCTCTATTATTACATGTAACTTCTCTCTCTGTCTCTCTCTCGCGCGAAGCTGCTAAACACGTTTAAGTTAGAGAACATTTGTCTTAATCTGTTGGTGTCTCACATGGCAACAATGTTTCTATGAGAACAACACATGAAAAGGAAGTACTTATCCATTCTGTGTTCTGAGGTTTTCACCCAGACTTGCAGGCTTTAGTGCTTCTATGTGTCGATCTTATCCTCAGACAAAAGTGGTAAAGATGTCTAAATGTATCTGTTGCCAACTTCTTCAACATATCCATCCATCCATCCATTTTCTTAACTGCTTATCCAGTTTAGGGTCACTGGAGGGCTGAAGCCTATCCCCCCCGTTAGGTTGCCAGTCCTGGCAGGGCCATCACAGCAAAACAGAAAAGTATGGCCAATTTAGAATCACTAATTAAGAGCATCTTGAATGCATCTGGATTTCAGTGTGTGGCACCCACCAGAGGAATTTAAATATTGGACTCTGGGAAACGTGAACATTTTTTCCATCAGGTTGAATGATTTATTTGTTGATCAAAAAATAATCACAAAATAGGGCCCAGTTATTAGCACTTACTTTCACTCATGAACTTCTGATGATACCAGAAGAATCAGGGAGAGACACTGTACAAAGTTTGCCTTACAGCAGGAGATAGTCTGCCTGTAGACATACCCACTGGGTTTAGACTTTATAGTGCGCAGGAAGCAGGAAGCAGAAGACAGGACACATAATAAGCACTTGCTAACTGTGAATTCCCTCCAATCAGCTCCCTGACACAAAGGGAGCTGATTGGAGAGAATCAGACTATGTAGGATATTTGCGTTCTCGCATGCACCTCCTTTGAGAAATGTCTGGAAAAGTTCATGGTTGCACTGCATACGTGAAAACAACTTCACACTATATTGAAAAGGTCTCACTTCATACTTTTAATTTTGAACTAACAACATTGTGTTGTTCTGTACTTTTTAATCTTGCTTTGTGAGCCGAACCTTTTCTCTTTTGTCCTTGTGCTTATTGTACAGTAGCTGTGCTCCCTGTATTCATAGATGGTCGACAAATCACTTATTGTCTTCTTATTCAGCATTGGGTGTATTTTTCACAAAAAAAAAAATTGCATTCATAAACCCAAATGTGATTCAAGGATGAATAACATCCCATTATAATGATAGGGTAGCATACACTTTGAAAGTCTGAGCAGTGTTTGATTACATGAGCAGTGTACTTGAGGGTAGGTGAAGGTTTTGCTCAAACTTAGCTGTAAACAAGACCTTTGTTCATAGAGAGAAACCCTTGGTATTTGAGGTTTTGAACAAGAAACAACCTCAGAAGCTGAAAAATGAAGCCAATGCGGAAGTGCTAAAAACTGCAGTTCCTTTAGGTACTTCAGTCCCATGTTAGAATCTCAGACTTGAACATTAAAAACTTTCACATCCTGGTACAAAAAAGACTTTGGCTGCCATGGATAGTTTCCCCCTTCATAATAACTCTGAGTGGGGTACATTTCTTTATAGCCTCATCCACCTGGATACAGCTGAGATGTGTCATTAAACTGGACCACTTTAGTGTGTGTGTGTGTGTGTGTGTGTGTGTGTGTGTGGCATTTGTCTATAATGGTAAAGAACATACAAAGTTTTTGGAAGTCGTGTGAAGTTTGTGGTTCAGTTTTGGTGACTGAAATTCTCGTGTTTTATTAGTCTGTACTTATAGTGCTATGCAAAAGTCTTGTGGCAACCTGCCATTTCTTTATATTTTGCCTCCCAAGGAGTCAGACTTTTTTTTT
Organism: Pterophyllum scalare; assembly: GCA_024447675.2. Classification (NCBI taxonomy): domain Eukaryota; kingdom Metazoa; phylum Chordata; class Actinopteri; order Cichliformes; family Cichlidae; genus Pterophyllum; species Pterophyllum scalare. The sequence continues at coordinate 4,461 of JAMQGT020014460.1, forward strand.
TTTTTTAAATGAGCTATTGCTGAAACAGTCCTGCGCAATAGTTCTCTAGGCTTTATGAAGGTCATTGGCTGCTTTTTCCACTCATTTTCCCTTCAGTCCTTGTACTTGATCATTTTAAGAAGAATTTCTGTTTGTTTGTTAAGCCATTCAACACTTCCCTATGATTACCTGTATCCAAGCATAAAAAAGGCACCTATCTCAAGGGATGAACTTGTGTTGTGTCTACACATAACAGACAACTTAGCAAAGAACCAATTTTAAATAGAATCTTATGGCACTTCGTCACTAGGAAAGCATCTAATTTGCAACCACCTGGAGAACTATTGCTGTAGCCTATTTAAAGAAAGCTTGCCTAACAGAGTTTAGGCTATGTTGAAGGATAAAGATGGTCAAACCAAATACTGACTTTCAAGCTGGTTAGAATTGTACACACTATGTTTTTTGCCTTATATATTGTATTTCCATGTATGTTTGCAATTTTTAATAAATCATGACACCTGTTTCCCATTTAACTAGCAAAATAAAAAGAAATGAGTGGTCACTCAGAGACTTTCGCACAGTGCTGTAGCTAATCAGATGTAATCTGTCCTCATGATGAATCAGTACAGTTTAGGGATGTAGTTCACAAACCATCTGGCATTAGCCGGTAACTTAGCACTACATCCTTTTATTAATATATTATATAATATTATAATATTAATATTATATATATTATAATATTATACGTTTTCTTATGGCTCTTAACACTGACGTCATAGTGGCTATGATAAAATTTTAAAATGAACAGTTTTTAAAATATTTCAGCCCTTTATCACACTCTCTTTGGATTATTGAAGTCACACAAAATTACAACTGATGCATTACAACAGGCACAGGTAAACACTGCATGCTACCATTGCTGATTGGCTTTTACATCCTTAAATATAATATATCATTTCTATTGTATCCTATTGTATCCTTTAAAAAGAGGAGCAAGTTGAAATACTGCCAGCAGTTAAACTTCTTTAGCGGAATGTAGCCACCTCATTGCTACATTCCAATAAAACAGTAATAAGTTGTGCTTTGTTTAGCTTCTTTCTGCCTCCAGTCACGAAACAGGGTCAATGACTGGCTTACATGCATGGTCGATCTCCAAAAGATGTCCATGGCCTTTCTGAATAATACATCAAGTTCTCTTTTGCAGTGCTCTGCTGCTTCACTAATGCCACAACTCTAAAGGTGTTCTCTCTTTCTCTCGGGATGTCTTGTCTGGGTTGTTAGCTTTCACTGTGTTCTTTTCTGTAATTAAAAATGGGGATCTTGATTATTTTTGCAAACAGGAGTACTGTTTATGGTACTTAATTTCCTACATAATGTAATATGTCTTTAATTTTTCATGCCAGGTAAAATCCTTGGGCATTATCCTGTTTTTCACTCACATGCACACAGACATAATAACAGGGCTTTTATTAGTCTCAGAGGTGAGGATTAGATTAGTTTGCCATCAGCAATCAGGTGTGCCCTGTAGGACATAATTAGGATGTCCACAAAACACAAAGAAGAATATTACAGAAAGTACGGCAGTGTTGCATTCCGAGAAATGTGATGAATTGCGCTTCGAGCGCAACATTATGGATAATGTAACAGTGGCATTAAGACTACATCCTTTGGCTGTTTTGCCCCCTGTGGATTAGCTGCTAGTAAAGAATAATGATGCACATTTTCAGCGAGTCTCTCCTGGGTTAAGACATTCATTACAGTTGCATTCAATTGTTCACAGTAAAGTTTACAGAAGAAAAGGAAAAAGTATGTTGGCTGCAAAGACACTGAATGAACACCTTTAACTGTCCCTCGAAGATGCACCTTGATATCAGGAAGACTAATGAGTTAATAACTGTCAGGAGTTAATAACAGAGTTGTGAAACTCACAATGCCAAGAGCAACTGGAATTAGATTTTTGAAGTGTGCAATACATGTTGGAATTTTTGCTTGCAGCTAATCAGCTTGTTGTTTATCATCTTTTACCACTTCTCCTGATCCCTATTAAGACGGGTGCATTGCGCACATGAAGTAAGAGGAAAAAAATAGCAGTGCTGCATGCTGAAACAGCTACCTGTGGCGATGAGGGATTCACCTATGCAAAGCTCTGTGTGAAAAGGAGCAGCAGGATGTGATGACTTTTGAGTTAGAAGAATTAACACAACATGGCAGATTACTGTTGTGATGCAGCTCTAAGTGAGTGTTCTGATAAGCAGAAATTAACACAGTGACAGGTTTCTCACCCTCACACTGTAGTTTCCGCATCTGTTGTCACAATTCTGTTACCCTGTATCAGTTCTGCTGCTATCTGCTTCTTAGTGAGGAATCGGGTATGCACTAAGCATGGCGAATGGAATATAGACAATCACATCTGCGTGCATCTGAGTGTTACAGCTCCATTCTCTTTTTTTCTCAGTCAGCCTTAGGAAATCTGCATGAAAATTAAATCATAGATGCTGCTGCTAAAGCATCAAGGTAAATTAGTTTTATATCACATTTGCTGGTCCTTTTCCTCCAGCCTTCTTACACACCCAAATGTCCCAGTTCAGTTTCCTATTTTAGCTTCCATCAAGGATTAATGCAGCCAGCTATGGAGGCTGTCACTGTATATTTTACTGCCACTACAGTGAGAACACACTTACTGTAGCTATATTCCAGTGTGACTGTGACCGTATGCTGATTGAGCTTTGCTTAGTGCTGTAGGGGTGCAGGTAGGAGTGTTTTCAGGTCAGCCCCAGCCAATCAAGTCTGCTAGCTGGGTGTCCACTTGGTGTTAGCTGGTGACAGTGAAAGTCATTACAGCAACCTGTCCTTGGGGAGTTTCAGCAAGGCAGAAATGGTAGCAACCATGGTTCTATAGGGACAGCAATGTTTGGTCACTCTGTCAGCTCAACACCTTCAATACTGTGGCAATTTGAAAGTTAAAGAAAGCTAGTGGCTTGGGAAACACTGGGGTAGGGAGAGAGGGGAATGCTAATGTGACAAATGTCTTTAAATGGGAAACCCTTTATGCATCAAACAGTTGCGGGGGGGGGGATACATTTTGTCTCAGATTTTGCTTCAGGGGGTGGATGGATGTAGAGGTTTCTTCATGCTGGAATCTCCCTGGGATTACCCTAAAATTTTTGCCAAGCTTTAATGTTGACATTTTAACCAAAACTGGTCTCCTCTGGTTGTTTGCCTGTGGATTCTGTTGACTCATTGGTAATAAAGTCTGGGATTTTTATCTGCACAGAAGGGGTGGCAGTATGCTAACAGAGCAGCAGCAGCTTCACTCCTCACTCTGACTGGACATTTTTCAGGCAAAGTATTTTTGTCTAAATAGACTTTATTTGTATAAAAAAAGCTGCATTATTCTAGTTATTTTCACCTGAAAAATCTTTAAACAGCACTCATGGCTACCGTGTTTTGATTACACATTAGCTACCACAGCTGCACATGGCTAATTGGCATAACCAACATGATTGCATGGCTATTTAGTAGATCATGCCCTTTGATCAAACTATTTTTTTAACTTGTGTTTAACAAATGCTTTCTGCAGTAACACAAAAAGTGTAATAAATGAAGTAAATTTAATAGCTTAGGTGCCAGTCACACAGTCCTAGATCATCACTATTTGTGTGACTGAGGCCTTAGCTACAGAGATGAAGCAGTCCCTCCATTTCTTGGACATCGCTGCCATGTAATCCTCCTACTGTATTTGTATTCGTGCATTGAGTTGCTGCACTTTCACAGTGGCTCTTCAACATCCTATCTTCCCTCTATTTGCAATGTAGTATTAGTTCAAATGGAGTAACAGCTGTGGCAGCAGTTTGGTTCATATCTAGCCTGAGACGAAACATGCATTCAGTCTCAGTTTTGTAACTGTTGCAACCTGCTTTTTTTTCTCTCTGCATCAGCAGAAATAATTTGCTTCTGATCAACAGTGTGAAGCCAGAGAGGAGACTTTAAATGAGATTTGTAAATTTAAAAATGCACTTGTACATTAAAATCTTGACAATGCATGTCCTTGTTTCTGTACCTTTCAGTTTTATTTACAGGTCTTTGCTTGCATATTGACATCTCACATCCTCTTTGTGCATCCTATATTAGTACTGCTCCTGCAATAGTTGAGTCACTGTCTTCAACTATACATGAACTATATATGCTGCATAACTGAAAGCTAAACAGATTGATACATAAAGAGCAGGTGTCAGCAGAAACTGTAGGTTAAGGGTAACTCATTGTTGCAAGATAAAATTGTTTTGCAGACTGGAATCTCAAGCATGGAAATCCATAACACAACATGGCACCATGTAGGCTATTCACTAGCTCAAGGGAAAAGTGGTATGTTATGACACTATATAGTCAATGGTGCATGCCCAGCCAATGGACTGATTGATGTGAGCGATGATGAGTTTGGACTGATCACAGGTCTGCTGGGCTTTTGAAAGATGGGACGGGGCAATCCCTGAGAAGTTGTGTGTCAGAGGCACACACTGTTGTTGGGAGGGTGGTAATGATTGTCAGTGCAGTCAGACTCATCTGTCTTGTTGTCAGAGCCCAACTGAGAGTGTAAAGTTGCACCAGCAAGTGCAACACAGACAGTGTGATACACAAACAGACACATCACATGCGCGCATAAAGACCTGCTATCCTCCACTGTGTGTGTTTGTGTCTGTCTGTGTCTGTGTGTGTGTGTGTGTGTATGAGCGCATCCCTGGAGCCTTAGCACCACTTACCACATCCTGTCCAATCATGCTTGACAGAGGCTTGGTGGAGAGATCCTGTTGTCGGTTGCCTCTGTTACACTGTCTGACTACCAGGCTCACCTCTGGGGACAGGTAATGATAAGGCTAAAATACACACAAGCTCTCTCACGCAAGCATGTGCACACACACACACGCACATAGACGACTATCTTTCCCTCCTTGTCAACGTCAGCCATCTGTTGTGGCAAGCTGAAGACTTCCGAGGACTGAGCAACAGAATGCTGTAAATACTTGTGTGTGTGTGTGTAGTGTTCATGTGTGGTGCTGTGCATTATTTAAATGTGGATACCAGAGAACACTGGTGGTTTTGTGTGTATTTGTGTCTCTGTGTTATTGAATTACCATTAATTTGATTTACAGAAGAATTTGTGAAGCTGATGTGAGAGTAGAAGAATTATATTTATGAGTTCATGGTGACAATGCAACTTAACATACCGAATATTATGTTTTGTCAATGTATGGTCCTCACTGCAAGTAACGATGATGGCATTAGATTTGCACGTATTTGGTTAAAAAGTCAAAGTATTGGACTTAGTAAAAAATGATGATGGTTTTAGATGAAACCTCAAGGTATCACAAAATTACAATGTTAACTTCTGATATTTCAATCTGAAGTGATGTTAAGCTAAAGCCAGCTGACCGACCAATCATTTACCGTGATTGGAGCAATGACTATAGCATGAATAATAGTTATTTCCAGCACTTTGTTTACTCAATTTTTATTAAAAATAGAAATGTTCTTTAAGCCAGTCTCGACAAACAGGAGTCAGGCCTCCAAATTCTCCGCTCCTGACTGCCGTCCAATCCACAAGGCACTAAATCCCTAATACTACCTCCACCACCTATAAGTAGTGGGCCCACAGCAGGTGGACCCATGTTGCTCCTTCTGGCTGTGCCCAGCCAGGCCCCATAGGCTCAGGCCTGGTCTGATTTCCCTCAAGCTACCTCCACAGACCTAGCTCCACGGTTGGGCCCCGGTAACCCTATCCTGGGTAGGGTAACCCAATTCTGTGCTCTGTTCTTCATAGGGTTTTCTGAATTGCTCTCTGTAGGGCCCCTCACCCAGGTCAAGTTTTAATTGGGAGACCCTACCAGAGGCAAACTGGGCTTGACAATACAACCCCTAGGGTACACAAATCCCTCCACCATGGTAAGGTGGTAATTTATGGAAGGACCCAATTGAGGTGGTTCTGGCATCTGATCAGGATGCTTCCTGGGAACTTCCTAAGTGTGGTATTTCAGGCACCAGGAGGAGGCCCCAGGGCAAACCCAGGACATGCTGGAGAGAATTTATCTCTCAGCTTGTTTGGGAATGCCTCAGTGTCTGCCCCAGATGAGCTGGAGGAGATGGCTGAGGAGAGGGAGGTCTGGGCTTCTCTGCTTGGACTGCTTCCCCCATAGCCTGGATTTGGATAAGTGGCAGAGGGAGGATGGATGGATGGATAGATAGTTAATCAATCATTTTTAAAAGTAAATTTTAGTTCAGCTTAAAAGTTAACTGGCACATCTTATGATATAAACTGATACTTTTTGTCCCTCTGAGGAGAAAAGAAGGCTCAAAGCAATACCATAACAGAGCATCCACGTTCTTTCACTTTAGGGGTAACTTATTCAGGATTATCTCTGAACCACTGTGTTTATGTCTCAATGACCAGTGGCTGTTTCCTCGTAGGCATTACTAAGATGGATGTCAAGTGGCAAGACTTGCTTTTAGAGCGACTTTGGTAACATTTATAACTGTTTATGACACAGGCTGTGAAGGAAAATGTGTGTGCTGATCTGGTGGGAGAGGAACCTTGTGCAGCTTAATTATTGATTAAAGATTTTGGTAATCGGCCCTGCAGCATACTCGCGATCTACCCCCCCCCCTGCATTGGAAAATCAAAACAAGATGGATGAATGGATGGATGGATTTTGGTAATCTGGAAATTAGGAAGACAGTGAGTCTGTGAATTTTAATGTATTGTAGACAGAGGAACTGCAAGTCTCATCTGATTTTTTTTGAGACCCTATATTCTGTTTGCTTGTACTTTTTTTGACTTTTTTTTTTACAGTCAGCATAAATGTACTGTATTTTCAGCTTGAGACAGCAAATGATTTATTTATTTCATACTCTATATGTACACAGATTTGCTTTGAGAGACACTAGACATGTCATTTGTTTGGCAGGGATGCTCATTCATCATAAAATATCTTCCTGTGATGTTTTATTGTAAAATCTCAATGACACCTCTTTTGTCCAAAAGATGTTGCAATTCTTCTCATCTTCGCAGCAAATCACTTCTGTCATATTTACGCAGTTTCTCTTCTACATAGAGGAGGATTATTTTCAGCCTCCTTTGGGCACCTTCTTCATCAAAACCCGCTCAAATTTGTAAAGTGGAATAGTTGCAGACCCCAGTAGCCCTCTAGGCAGCTGATGAACCAAAAGAAAACATCAGATTTTACGTTGTGAAGCTGTGATGAATCACAAACTTGCTGCAAATTTTGATAGATGCCCCCCCCCCCGGATACCGTAAGATTTTGCAGGGGGAGATATTGAGGGAGAGGGAGATACTGTAAGTTTTCAAATTTCATGTTGGGAAAAGCTCTCATTCGATATCCTCAAACAGCCAGTGGTATGAATATAAATGAAAGCTAAATGGGATATTTTGAAGCGAAGACACTGGGGAGGGTGAAATTGGCTGACCTGCTCTCAGAGAGAAGGGAATATTAAGCAAACTCCTCGGCCCTCACCAGTTGTTGCTGATTCACCAAAAAAGGGAACAATCAATATGGAGCGATTAAAGCCTCTCTGAGAGTCTTGGTGGTCGGTCTGTCCTTCCCTGCCAATCTCTTGGCGAAGATCAAATAGACTTCTTATTTACCACAAGTGTGTGTGTGTGTGTGTGTGTGTGTGTGTGTGAGAGGAGAGGATGTTTGCATTTGTATCCATCTCGAGTTGTTCCTTTCAGTAATAATAAGGGTTGGGCCACAATTGATTTTTTTTTTTTTTTGAGGATAATCATTTTTTACAAGTGGCTGATGATAGAGAAGGAGCAGAATCGCTCCCCTTGTTCGAGGAACTTTTTATTGTCAGGTTAGGTGACCCTCACTTACTACCAAAAAGACACTGCATATTGTTTTCACTGAATTGCAGATCGACCACTGAACATTGTAAGTGTGATATACATTATTCGTGTATATATACAGTGGGGAAATAATTATTTGATTCCTGGCTGAATGTGTAAGTTTCCTCACTTATAAAAGGAATCTGTGCAGTCACGAAAAATTAGGTATATCCCATGATTCAGGAGCTTGTAGAATCACTTTTAACAGCAATGAAAAAGTCCTCTGGATGACTTCATCGGTCTCCCACATCATTATGGTGGAATTTTGGTCCACTCTTCTTTTACAACTTTGCTACAGTTCGTGGAGGCATTAATTTATGCCCAGCTCTCTTGAGGTCCGTGCCACAGCCTTTCACTCGGGGTTAGGTCCAGGCTTTTTGCTGTTGTGCTTGAGATCATTGTCTTATAGCATAACCCACTTTTAGCCAAGCTTTAGCTGTCAGACAGATGGCCTCACATCTGACTCTAGAATACTTTGGTATACAGACAAGTTTATGGTCAACTCAATGACTGCAATGTACCCAGGTCCTACAGCTGTATATGAAGATCACTATGCTTCATTGTTGGTATAATATGCTGTGTTTGGTTTTATTCAAAAGTGGAGCTGTGCATTTTGGTCAAACATCCCCACTTTGGTCTTGTCTGTCCAAAGGACAGTATGCCGGAAGTCGTGTGGCTTAGCTTCAGATGCCACTTTGCTAGATCTGGCATTGTGCTCCATGTTTCTTCTAAAAGATAAGAGTCTTTGTCCTGGCGTCCTTTTCAAATAAGCCATACTTGTTCAGCCTTTTTCCACTTGTTTACTGTCAAGAGCTGTATGATTTAACATACTGACCTTGTGGGTGACGTGCTCGGGATGTCCGTTCCTGAGAAGTTGGCATAATGTAGCACACACCCGAATGCTCCGGACCAGCAATGAAGAAGAAGGGAGCCTTTGACCTATCTAGGCACGGAACTTTGGCAAAAGCTAGTGTCACTGTATGCAAATGATTTCAACGGTGAAGCTAATTAAGCTTAGTTCACAATTAAGTATGATTCATATTTTTGTGTCTAACTCTTGTAAAGAATTTGCATTGTCTGTATTATATTTGCTGCATTATTCCTTAAAACCATGTAACAATTACTTCAAAATTGTATCAAGACTTTACAGGACAATGTCAGGCAGCAATCAAAGACTTTGTAGTTTAGGCAAGACAATGGCCCAAAGCACACAAGTAAATCAATAACTGAATAGCTGGAAAAAGAAGACGTTCAGTAATGGCTGAGTCAGAGTCCCGACCTTAACCCAGTTAAGATGCTCCAATATGACCTGAAGAGGGCTGTTGAAACAAAACATCCCAGCAGCAACAATCAAGGCTCTACTAATTCAAAGGTTTTTGAGTGTTTACTCAGTATGCTCGATAAAGGCATCAAATGTGCTGCAATTTGTGGATTAATAGTTTTATCAGATTGTGTTTTTCTGTAATTGCGAATTAGATTAAGCAATTTTGGGAGTATTGAATACAGAAATCCTGCTTAATTATATTATTCCAAAGCTTTTCTTGCAAGTCTGCATATGTAATCCAGCCAAGCGGGCCTGTGCTGTGTGAGCAATGGATGACATTTGGCACATACACAGTGCAGAAAACAAAACTGTCTACCTGATATATTGATCTAACTGTAGTGTGTGCAGAAGAATTGCAGTCCAGAACTGACAGAGCAGCAGTTTCTGACAACACAAAGAGTCTGCAATAAGACTGCAAACAAGACATTGATTTAACGCCCAGTCGTATAGATTCTACAAGGAACGATGAGACACATTATTAGCATGTCCATTCAATAGCTGCCTCTGTGTTGTAACAATTCTCTACACTGACCACATCTGTCTTACTCTCCTGTTTCCACACTGATGGTTCATAAGCTTGAGGTCAGTGTTGTTTGAATATAGTTTTGACTTTTTGGGTTTCCTGTCAACTCTCATACTAGCCTTTAGCTTCCCTTCAGCAACCTTTCTCTGCCCGCCCCACGATGTTACTTTTGCCTGGAGCGAGGTCACCTCCAGCTGCTTTAAGCCGGCTCACAGCATCACTCCTGGGATGTTTTTACATATGCAGCATGGTCTCTCGGCTCTCTGTCTCTATCCTCCTTTTTCTCTGTCCCCATCCTTTGCATTCACACACTTATTTCATCCCATTCTCCACTGGGAGCTGAGGAGAGAAGCATGTTTAAATAGGTGCAGGAGATGAAGAGACTGCGCAGTCTGTCCCTGTGCTCGTAGGCATTATTCATGCTTTCCACAATCTGCCTGACAGACAAGGTGGCCACGAGAGACACAAACACCTGATACTCAATAAATGCAGGGCACAGAAATGCAAAGCACAGAAAGAAGTTGACAGACAGCAAGAGGAGAAGGCACTGCCGTAACCGCTTTGTGATTTTGTGATCTGGGGGGTTTCTCTCACCATGTGCAATGACAAACACAGCTTATGTTTCCTTTTAAACAAAATCATATTTATTCCTATTTATTTAGTTGTACACGATTCGAAGAACTGTTAAGATTTTTACCAAATCGGATTTTGTTTCACAATTTTTATTAAAAAACAAAGCACGAAAACTCCCCAAAGGAATCAGTAATGTAGTTATTCTTTTGAGAGATGGTGCATAGTTCAGTGTGCTGAAAACTCAATAAAAATGCTGCTGTTGCCTTTTTTGCTTCACTACAAAAAACTGAAACGAGATTAAATTGTCACCACAGTCTTATTGTATTTTCACAGGACACATTTAAAGGAAGTGAAGAGTTATTTTCATCAGCGGCGTAATCCATTTGTCATTCTTCCAAAAAAAGTGATTTTGTGTGACATGAGTGGCATCAATCCCAGATACTGCATATCGTTTTAAATGGAGATATTTTTAATTACTTCAGATTGTTTTGTTCCATGCAAGGAATGAAGTATTTGGCCTTGGCTCAGCTTCAGAGAGAACATCTTTTATTGTTTGGCAAGCGATTGGACGACATATCTTTAAATGTGTCACGGTTGTACAACAGTCAGGCCCTTTTTTCTAAATCTTAAGCTGCGCCCAGTTCCTCTTCACTTTTGATGACACTGTGATTAGGTTATTTATTGGCATGGTAGTAGCTTTTCATAATACAAGAAAAAACGAGGAGTAATGCTGTTATAAAATGCATCGTCAGTGACTCACGCTTGATTGTAATGATCTGTGTCTGAGTAGCTGCAGGATGGGTAATTGCTTCTCTGTCTTCCTGCTCGTCAGGCTTAATAAGCAGCATGGTTTCGAAAGGGCCATCTTCAATTAAAGACCAGCTTTATTTGACTAAACAAGCCACTTAAGTAATATTACATGTGAAGAAATCCCAGAATTTCCAAGTTAGTCAAAACCCAGTTTTGTTAAAAATAAATTGATTATAATTTCAATTATTGTGTACTCGATTATCATTTTATATTCTTTTAAAGATGCACCAGTCGATCAGTAGAGGTGGTCATGTATGTCCAATTAGGAGCTGGTCCATTTTATGCATGCGCAGTGCACTCTCAGCCTCAAGTTAAGAAGTCATTAGCATCTAAGTTCTTCATTGCGACCGAAGGCACAAACTTTGCCAAGGTAAACCACTGCAAACCTAGTCAGACAGATAAATCACCTGAACCCAGCTGAACATGGAAAGCTATCCAGAGCTCAGATCCAGCCACAAGCCAGCAGCCTCGGTATGAGCAAAGGATCATCGCATTTACAAGAAAAATGATGGAAATGAGTGAAAAAGTGAAGAAGGATGATGTCATGTTATCCGGAGAAGTTACAGACATATTGGAAAAGGATTTAAGTTCAATTTCTCAATGATATGCTAATATAACAAAAAATACTAAATGCTTAAAAAATGACTTTTCTTTGTGCTGCAGATTGTGCTCACTTTGACCAGCCACCTGTCCCACATAATGATATGGCCCTTGAAAAGTCCAAAATGTAAATTTTCTCCTTTGAATTGTGAGAAAACAGATCAACCAAGGTTAGATACTAAATTGATGGACATTTTGATGTTGATGCTATGATATTTTCTTTTGAAGATTTTGACTTTTGACTGTGGTGGTTGTAGCGGGTGTAAAATGAATTTGGTTGCAGTTTTTAAACAGAGCTTAAATGTGTTTTTCCAGCCCGGAGATTTTCATGTGGTTATGTCCTGTACTTGCAAAGTTATTAGTGCTCAAAAGTGCTGAAAAAAGTAATGCAGATTAAAAAGTGCCCGATTTTAACCCACCCCACCCACCCACGCACAATACAATATTATGACAACACTTCATTCACCAAAGGATATTATTGTGATTTTAAGCCTTTTGCATCATGCAGAGTATCGCAAAAAGCTATATTGTAATTGTATGACATTTTTCCAACCTCAGCTGATGTCCCCAAAGGTAAACTTTGTCAGTATGTTTTTTTTAATAAGGTAAAGTTCTCAGTCTGTTCCTTTCACTATAGTCATTTTTAATGCTTCAAAATGGGATTGCCAACCAGACAGACGTACACTGTCATTAGAACCCGTCATAAATGTTGCATGCACTTGACAAACTGAACTGTTTGTAATAACAGTCTAATTTAGCTTAAGTGAATTCAAACACATGCAGATTAATGTACTATTACAGGTATTCTGAATGTGAGACAGCAGTCTAGTCCTCTGTGAGATAATGAGCCCACAGCCCGCAAGTTATCACAAATACCTTTCTGCTTTACTCAAACTTTGCTCAACTTTACATTTTACTTTTCTGGGTAAAGCTTAAAGTTCTGTGTCCCTGAAAAAATGTTGCAACCATGTCACATATTTGGGTTTCAGTGCCTCGGGCATGTAACAAAAGCCCTCATTTTCCACAACGCTGTATCAGCTCAGTTCTTTAAAAATAAGGGAGGTGATGCTTTTTTCTTAGCGCGCTCTGAACTGGGAGCTTTGTCAGACTGTGTGTCCAGTGTTGGTTGGTGTTTAGTTTGAGCAGATTTGAGGCTATCCTTGGCTAGCATCATTTCAGAATGGTGGCCTGTAAGTTGACACCTCATATTTATAATATTCCCAGAGTATTTTACTTTCATATGACACTCTTTGCAAATCACATAAATTTTCTTTGTCCTGTCCTTGTTAAAAAAAAAAAAATCCAAAATAAGTCCATACATTTGATTTAAATGCATACGGCACTTTTCTCACTTCTTTCTTCGATGCCTTTATCTTTGTTTTAACAACTTTCTCTTTTCTGAATTTTGAGGTCTGCGGTTGATTTTGCTACTCAAGTACTAAAGCGTTCAGTTTGTATTTGCAGTTTTGATTATGAGACACTCATAATTGGTGGCCATATTGCCATGCAAAATATCATACTATTCTTTATCATTTTTTCCCCACACCTAAACCCTATGCACATCATGGGCCTGTAACCTGAAATATATTAGTAGTTTAAAGGTAACATTTTGCATGGCTTTATTATTAACTATACTAAAGTTATTGTACATAAATAATCAGCTGATTCCAAGGGGATCAAGTGGGAATTTTTTCAAATTATTTGATTTCATTTGGAATGACCCAACTGGAGTATTGTGCGTACAGTATTCTAAATAACTCTTGGCTGTTATTTTCTCTCCTGTGCTTGTTTTTGTTAAACACTGTTTTTGTGCTTCAGGAGCTTCACGCACAGTGAAAATATGTTGTCCAAAATATGTCCCAATTCTCTTTATCCTTTCGGCATCGCTGAGAAAGACATTTGGAGTCTGGTGTTTGTAATGCAAAACAAAAGTGCAAGATATCCGTTTGGCCGAAATGTCTGTTGGATTTTCAAGTCTCTACACGTGAAGCCAGTATACTTCCAGTTAGTGGAGAATGCAGAGCACAGAAATGCACACACAAAACTTGCTTTCCTCAGTAGTTGTCTTTGCCCCTGGGCAGCAGAGCCATGCTGTGCAGCTTTTTGAACCATAGGGAGGTACAAAGGGGGCTAGGCAGCCGTCTGGCATCACAGTGTTCTCATGTCTTCCAACGTCTCTACAGAATTGCTTCCACCACAGGGTATGCAGTAATTAGACTGAGGTCAGGGGAGTGTGTGGCCTCTGTCCCTCCTGTTCCAACGCAACATACTGTTAAGAAGTGTTGCCCAACTTCCTCCAACAATTAGCAAAAATGCCCTAGTTCTTCACTCCTGTTACTGCTGTTTATACTCCACAGTGATTATCTATTTCTGAAAGTCCCTCAGTATGTTCTCTCATTCTTCTCTGCTTTTCATTATTATGTTCAGGAGTGAAGGCAGTAGAGAAAACAGATTTTATTGCGATGACGAGCTCATCATCCTTTCGCTGAAGCTGAAGGACAGTTACATGAGTCACAGGACACTCAGAAGAGTTTTTGAATTTTGTTTTTCAAATTTTTGTTTTCAGTTTGGTTAGAGTAGATGCTTAAAGTATTTGGTTAGGTTTAGGAAAGGATTGTGGTACAACATTAACCACATTTTAGTTAGCCTTGTGTGCGGGATTGCATGCATCTGCATCAGCGCCCACAGTACTATGCGCAAGAAAGTAAGGTGATATGAGTTAATGACAAACAATAAAAAATAAATAGGACTTCAGTTCAAAGTGGTTTATACCTCACTGTGTGTGCTTTTGAAAAAGACTGTTGTGGGAATATTTAATGCACACTTGAGTCTCTGGCTTTTCTAAACTCGTTAAATTGTCCAGTTGCCTCTGGCTTCAGTCCAGTGGGCCATACCAGTGCTTCAATTAGCCGCTCCTTCAGTCCACAGACGACGACTGCAGCTGCAAGAAAAGGTTTTTCAAATGCTTTGGAATTAACTGAATTTCTGCATTGAACTGTTTTCTAATCTTCATCTAAGTTACAGTTATGGACAAAGACAAAGAGCTGTCCCTTTCATGTCTTTATTGACCATAATGAGTAATCACTCACAGTGACCTACTGCGAAAAGCGAGTGAACTCTTGAATTTTGCATCTCTTTTAGCACCAGCGCAATCTCCATGAGATTCAGGTAGCACAGTGGTGAGAGGAGTTTTAGGTCACGCCTCCTCCTGTTCCTCATTATTTCTGGGATGTCTTGATTGAGCCTTCTAGAAATTAAGCCATAGTCTTGCAATCAGTTTAAGCTTTGGATTTTTACTTTGCTGTTCCAGTGTGTTAGTTATTCTAGTGTGCATTCACTTGTGTGTTTTGGGCCATTGTTTGTTCAGCCAGCCAGACTGTTATTGCGCCATTCTCATGTAAAATTTCATGACACAGTTTCGAATTCATACATCTTGACTCTCCCATGCTTTCTGGGTGTTCCAATTAAGGAGGTGAAATTGGGATATAAAGGTGCCCCTCCCAGTGACTAAAGGCATTTTGGTTACTGATAAAGTACACTAACACAGTACAATTGTAAACTAACAGTACAAAAACACAACATGTTATAATTTCATTTTGTCTGTCTCTTGTCAGCTTCACACATGATGTGTGTTAGGAGGTGCACTCACAGTGACACAGGCTGAGAGGAGAGAAAGGAGGAACTAGTGAGGCTACAAATGAGACTGTAGTCCAATGAGTACCACACTAACCCATAATAAGAAATAGATTTTTTTTTTTTTAAATTATATATCTTGGTCCTCTTGTCCGTTGTTATTTTACTAATAAATAACAGTTCATTTTTAGATGTGTTACATTTATTTTACAAAGTTAGGGAACTAATTTAGTCGAGCATGATTAAAAAAAAAAGACTCTGTCCCTCATAGTAACGAACAGAGTCTTTTAATTTAACACAGTATTGGATTCATACTCTGTATTGGCATTATTAAGAAGCATTACAGAGATGCACAGCTCTGGGAAAGGTAATAAAAGGATTTTAAAGACCTGCGTGTTCATCAGTCCACAATAAGACAAATCACCCAGAAACGGAAGCAGTTCAGGACTGCTGCTCGTGCTGTTGCTGTGCACTCCTCTTCTCTTCCAAGATACTGCAATTAATGTTTGTCTCATCTGTTCACAGAACGTCCATGTAGTTTGCAAACTTTTTTAACACTAACAGCATTTTTTTTTCTTAAAACGGACACAAAGATTTTAGCAAGTTGTTGAGATTTCAGCATGTGGTTTGCTTTCAGGTTTGTATGAAGTGCTTCTGGTGTGATCTTTGCAGGACCCATATTTCCAGGAGGAGCACTATCAACAGATTTTTCTCCATTTATAGTGAGATTAACATCCTTTCCAGGTTTGTGCATGTCTGCAGCACTTTTTAGGTCATGTGAAACCAATCAGTCTCTTTGTTGACAGCGACAGACTGTCAGAAATCAAACTATGTTTGCCTTTATTTATAGGGAGGGGAACATCACACTTTAAATTTTGTCTCCTTAATTAGACTTCAAATAGTTTTTGAGAAGTCATTAAACTAAATGTTCTCTTACTTTTTTTGAGCCTGCCATGTGAGTAATTGCTCTGTCTGCTTAATAAAGACCTGCAGGTAATTCCAAAGGGATACAAGTCTGCTCTGATTCTTGCGCCAGACTGTATGCATGTACCCTTGGCCAGGCCAAGCTCCTAACCATTATGCTGAGCGATGGGTCTCTATTATACTAACATGAAAGCACCCATTGTTATTTTAACTACGCGAGCCAAATGAGCACTGCTTTGCAAAGCTTCCTTTCTGTCTCCCCACTTATTTTTCTACAGCTACACTTTCTTGTTCTTTCCTACCCTCTCTTCCTGTGTAATGTAGGTGTTGTCATCCGGTCGCGTCAGCACCCAGACCCCATGCAGAGAGGAGTTGTGTGGTGTTTTTCTGCGTCTGTGACGGAATGCTGCCGGAAGAGCCTTGGCGCTGAATTTATTTCAACTGGAAGAACATGTTGCCAGCTTTGCCGCTCCTGAGAAGATGCTGTGCCTGACACTGTTGAGATTTATAGACTGGACTAAACAGGCTGAAAACCAACTCTGTTATGATCATAGATTTTTCAGTTATATGTCTTGCTTCGTCTGCTTTCACACTTGTATATCTCAGTCAAGTTGTAAACCCCAAGTCAGCTAAAATGTCGAGTATTTTCAACCAACAACTGCACTTAGAGGTGTGTGTCAGACACTTTTTGTCCAAAGCAGTTCTGCTTGTAAAGCTGGGTGAGGGATGTTGTCATGTAATCAGTATTTTCACAGGTCACATGCTGGTGCACAGTGCAGTTGTGTGTGTGTGTGTGTTTGTAACTAATTGCATATTTTTTTCAGAGCAGAGATGGATAAGTTTGTTTTGTGCATTCTCAATTATGGGTCTGGTTTAGTACAATTTTTAAGAGTAGGGTTGCAATTCTAGTTAAACGCTATCAACTTAATTGGGTCCTAGAGTTAAATTTAGCTCTTGCTTGCTGTGCAGTGGCCTTAAACCTGCAGCTGGAACCTCCAAAGGAAGAGCGCTGGGAGGACATGTACCAGAATGCCAGTTGATGAGAACTGAGAATAATTCTCCATTGCAATTGCTTGGAGCTCAGCATCACTTTGCTATTAAACGACTCCCTATTCAGCATGGACACAATACTATAGTGGAGGTCTTTGATGTAGTTCCAGGTACTTTACAACCATTAACTTTTGGATTCAGATGAATCAGCATTGTTAATTATTCTGTGCCACATTCAAAGAAGGTCAGTCTTGACTGCTTCATACTGACAGACATGAAATATGTTGTATCAAATCCACATATGCGATGTATAGCCAATAGTTCAGTGCTGCTTGGCTTACTGTATCTTAAGTTCCACTTTCTCTACAATGTCAGAACCAATTTGGCCTTCTCCGTTACACTAACCTGTACGCACCTGACGACTCCACGCTGAATGTGCCCTCTTTATTTAAGTCCTACATTAACCGCCTGTGCAGAAAGGCATTGGGACATTTCTAAATGCTCTCTTCTCTCCACTTTTCATGAGTGAATACATGTCTTGGCCTCTTGTCATCAAGCATTACAGTCTTGCAGTGTGCACCTTTACAGATCCATGCTAGTGGGTGGGGGAGGTATGCTACGTGCAGAGGTTTGCATGAAAGAATTGATTTTGGGGGTTTACAGTAGAAGAAATAACGTTTTTTTTTTCCCCTTGGAGTAATTTGCACTTTGCGTGTTTTGCATTGCATGCTTTTCCTGAGCAAATTCATATGTTATTAGTATGCCAATGAATGCTGTGTGTGTGCGCGCATGTACTTTCTCATTCTCCCCTAATATCCAAGACCTTTCATGTTACAACTGTGGTGCCCTTATCAACATGCCAATGGTGGAAGTTAATCCCTGTGCAAATAAACAAAAACACTTGTTCTCATTTCACAGCAGCCGTGATTCATTCCAGCAAACAAGTTACCTTCTAGTGTGCATAAAGTAGTGGGGAGTGTTCAGACTTGGCACATGGACTGTACAACCTTGGCCCACGGTACTAATGAGGGCAAACAGATATACGCAGTTTCCTAAAAAAAACTCTGTCCAAGACATTCGAGCGCAGCCACTGTGCACCCTGGAGGCATTACTACTTGTTGCAGAAAGCCATGTTTTCTGTGGTTCAGCAAATTATCAGAGCAGCTTGGCCCACAGCATGCTGAGATTTTTTGCCGTAATGCTATTGCGAAAGATGAGAATTTAGTGTCATCTTTTAACTTATCCCAGCCTCCTACTACATCCACAGGTTAGAGAGATGGCCACATAAAATTCTTTATTCAAGAACTGTACTAAACTGTTTATGGCCAACTGATGTTTACTGCCAAACACTACTACTCCCATTTATGTGTGATAGAGGAACTATCAGTAAGATATCTCTGTTGCCACATTGTCACTGTAGAATAAAAACTTGCATGCCTTTTTGTATATTGTTAACTTAACAGGCCACACAAACTCAAGAATTCGTGGTATTTTATGAGATACAGGACTAATATTCAAACACTTAACTCTAATTTAGTCCAATATTATTTATTCAAAATATTTTAATTTCTCATGTTTTGGTTGATAATTTAATGCAATATTTTTCCAGGTTATTAACAAACTCAGATTATTCTGGTTACAATCTGAGCTGTTCTCTGGACTGATCACAACACAGTCACCATGCAGACAAATATACAGCAACTCACAAAAAAGATTCACTACATTTAGATGTGCTGCATGCTGTCGGACTTTGGGAGGAATTTTAAACACATCAAGAAAATCTGTGCAGACACGGGGAGAAAATACAGTCGTGGTCAGAAGTGTGTATACACTCATGGCCATGAAGGTGCACCCCGACCATATTTGACTGCGTGTATTGGCAGTTTAAATTGGTTGGTTTCCTGGGATTGTTGGGATTATTGTCCTGTTGGAACACTTAGTTGTGTCCATGTTTCAACCATATAACTATTGATTTAAGGTGAAGTTGAAGAATTTGGAGTTAGTCCTCCTTTTTCATTATTGCATATATATATATATATATATATATATATATATATATATATAATATAATATATTTGCTCTTTCAAAAAGAATAAGAATGAGCTAAATTTAAAGCTAGAGCATCCTGCCAAGTTTTGGCAGGATGTGAATGTGATCAAGTGACCTCATACATTCATAAAGCTTCAGACAACGGATCGCCCACATCCTGTAACTTTGGAAGTGTCTGCACCTTTTTGTATTAACAGAAACCGTAGCAGAAAACGTAACCAATAGATGTCACTGTACAAAGAGTTTCAAAACTTGCCAAATGACACCTTAAAATGTGCCTTAAAGCAAGTTTGCAGAATGGGCCCGCAGGAGTGTCCCTTCCTCCCTCCTCTCTGGAGTCAACAGGAGGCGCAGCCTCTGGAATGTAAAGAATGCAACTGGAACAAAAACAATAGAAAGTAAGCGCTTATGACAGATGTGCAGCCTCATCTAAGTGGTAGATAAAAGCTCTCACGCAGTATATTGTTTCAGTCGTCTTTCCAAAGAGGAGGTCTGAGGAGAATTTACATGACAGGAGCAGTGCCAGAAGTGCCTGCAGCAAAGATATCTTGAGGTTAAATGACAATTGGTCTGTAATATCTTTGAACAGAACTCCTTTTCTTAGAAATAAGCAAGATCCTTCTTCCTGTTTCTAAAGCGGTGTTCGTACTTGCAGCTCCATGTCTTTAAGTCTTTCATTAATGAATCTCTACAATCAGTTCTCTGAGCCAAGAGTTAATGAGTCATTTTTAAACAGACTGTTAAGATTTAAAGAGGCTTAAAAGATTGCACGTTAAATAAGTTTTTTTTTTTAAACAAAGCCTTGTCTTTCATATTAATAACGTGACCCAGAAAATTGTAGCATCACCTGTATACACTGAGCACATTTTATTATTTATCTCAAATATATCTGAACCAAGTAGTTTCAATATAAAAATAATAATGATTGTAATGACAATAATGCTATCTTTTAGTTGCAGCCATAGTTCTGTTATTGACCTTATAAGAGAAATTGAATCAGCCATGTCCTGATGGCGCCACATTAAATATAGTGTCTTTGCCATTTCATTTACTTGGCAGACTGTCGATTCTTTTTTTTTTTCCTTGCATGATGTTCATAAGTACTTGGATCTGCCAGAACAAGAAACTTGCATTTCTCTTTACATGCTGATAAAAATCATTCTGATTCAAGGCTGGATGCTTGCGGGTGATCAGGTGGCCACATGGGATAAAGCTTGCGGCTTGCTTATGACTGATTAGCTCTCCTCTGGCCCAGATGGCCTCACCAGGGCAACAAAGTGGCAGGAAGCCCTGAGACCCAAGAATGATCCATTCTGTCTCTAGTCCTCCCCAGATGGGCAGATTAATCACCACAGTCTGACAACAGACAACTAGAGGGTGTAAACTCATAAAAAGTGCCAGAAACAACAGAACAGTCTCCTTATTCGCGGTCACCGTGCTTTTGTTTGGATTTTTTTTCTTTTTTTGTATATTTCTGTTAAATTTAGGGACTTTTTTTCCCCAGAGTCTCAAAGCTCTGAAACATTTAAGAATGACTTCATTGATTCAGACTGAGCAATTGGTGCCTCGGGAGAAGCTATGTCAAAATGAAAATCTGCTCATTCAACTTATCTCGCTTCTCACTCTCTGTGCTATGACCTCCCTATCTGCTGTTCTCACTCAGGATCGAAACAATGAGACCAAGAGAATGAGTCTCTGGGATTTAGCTGTGAGGAAATCTGTGTGAGCAGGAGGGTTTGCTTTTGCCATCTTGCCTGGGAAGCGGCACATAAGCCATTCATTCCCTGCCTTGCTTTTTCTTATTGGCTTAAAGCAATTAAAATCTCTTTGCAGCAGGGGCTGCTCTCTCTCCAGTTTAAGTCTGGGAGAGTAGAGACAAAGCACTTTGTCTTACTGCCTTTAGTAAGTAAGGGGACTAACCTATGCAGAAAGGTAAATAGGGTGCAGGCATTGTAGAAAATACTCTTTATTTCCCTTCAGAGCTGCTCAGTACTCAGCTTTTCTGCATGCAGCTGTGAGAGGCTTGATGAGCTACAGGATCTTATAACGTAAAATATGTTGAGCATGCAGCCCACTTTCTCTTCATGAAATTTTGTTGCCGGTTGTTAGCAATAATTGAACACACTGACCCTGTTGAATAAGTTGGCCTTGGCATGCTGCATCCTTCAGATTATATCTTCATTTTTCTGCTCATTAAATCATTCAATGACACAAAGTATCATGCCCTTTTGGTTGGTTATTTTAATCTCAGAACAGAATAGACTGTTCCCGTCAAAATGACTATACCCCACTGTGGGTTGAGGTCTGTCACAAGGTGTTTAAATTGTTAGACGTCATTCCTGTGGAGGGGCGTTACAGGCTGGAAATGCATGACGAAGCAACGTGAAATGTAAACAATAATGATTATTTTGGTGGTTAGGTGGGTTTGGTTGGGTATACTTAATTGGAGTTAGGTGTCCAACCAAAGCAAGTGCAGACCTATACAAAAGCTGCCAAAAGAAAACGTGTTTTGATCTGATGCCCTTTATATAAAAATTGCATGCGATTCATCAGGGTTTGCGGATAATGGTACCAATTATTAATGCTCTGCAGAAAAGACTGCAAGTACATAATGTAATGGAACTGGTGACAGCATGTTGTTGTGGTTGAACCATGACAACATTGCTGAATTTTGTGGGTTTGTGATTTTCTTTTTTTCTTTTTTCTTTTTTTTTTAGTTTTGAGAAGCGATTTTATGTTCATGGTTTTCTGCTGAGTGTTTGTATTTCCGGGCACTTATGAGTTTTATTATTTTCTGATGCCTGGTATTGGTTCCTTATTTGTTTTGTGCCTGTAGTGCTTTGTTTTGTTTGTAGATGACTTTTGATTTATTAGCTCCCCTTTGGTGTTCCTATTCTGTTCCCCCGAGTCTTGTCTTCATGGTGGTCTTCTCTCTCCATGTTAAGTTTGTATGTGTGAGTCTGTCATCGGTTTAGTCTCTTCCTGTCTTACTTTGGTGGTCTTTTGTCTTGTGTGCTTTTGTATCTAGTCTAACTGCCCTTGTCTCACCATCCCTGATCTGTGTTCCTTGGTGTCCACGTCTCATTTGCATTTGTCCTTTGTTTTCCACATTTTAGTCCTCCTGTTCTCTCCAATGTCAAGCGTGAACTTGATTCTTGATTTGTAAGAAAACGCTTTCTGATACGTACCTTACCTTGTGACCCCTGAGGCTGGGTTTGTGGCTGTATTTGTCCATAAATGATAATAAGTTAAGTGGCTAACACTAATGTGTGTGCCAGGCAACATTTATGATAACTGTTTAATACATCATTTTCATAGAAACAGGAGCTTTATTTACTTCTAATAATTTCTTGTAAAGTGCTGTTCAGTGCTGGGAACGTTAACGTTGATAATAATTACTTCAGCTGCTAGTGAGGGGACGGGCTGTGTGAAGTTGTGTGTCAGCTGGAGGAGGCAAAGGTGGCACTGTTGGTATTGATACAGTTGCAAACGAATATCTGATCCAATAGTAATTTTTAGTATGGATCAGTATCTGGGAATCATCATAGTGGATGGACTCCAATTCTTTGTTCTTCAAACAACATTTCCCCACTTTGGTCAGAGTGGCCCTTTAGCACTGCGGATCTACAGAGCAGCTGCAGCCTAAGATGATGGAGTTTGAGTGTACCTGACTCTGGGAATGGGAAACTCTAGACAGGCTGCTGAATGGAATCGAGAGCCTGCTAGCGAGCAAATTGGTGTGGAAAACAAGATATAGGAAGGGCCACAGCTAAGTGGTTAGTAGCAACTGATCGTTGTCTACTCTTGTAGTGTATAAAAACAAAAAAAATATCAAAATTAGTTGCCAAATTTAGGTGGTGGCTGTTAATTTACCAGGATGACCTACCCAACTAAACTGTGTGGGGGAACTCTGGAAATCATAATGGTACTGTGCGATTGTGACAATGATTGAAATGATTATTTTATATATTGATTTCAGTATTGCTATCATCCCCTTCCCTTATATGCACCACACTCATTCACACATATTTTATCAATTCAGACAGTTTTTTTTTTAACTCAAAGTAAACAAAACAGTGGAATATATAATATCGTCTGCACATATTTTAGCTGTTCCTCTGACACTCTCTGGCCTGGTGGTTGTGCATGAGAAGTAACACAAATGTCATATGATCAAAGAAAATTAAAAGTGCATGTTGTAATCCTAGTTTAATAATACATTGTGATTCACCTTGCAGAGCCTTCAGGTGACAGCACTGTGAGGCGAGGTAATTATTACTGTCAGGCAGTGAGAGAATGGGGATCATATTGTTTGCTTTGGTTCAGGATTTGTTACGACTGACCTCTGGAGCAGTCTGCTAAAAATAGATCGATTTTATGGCTCTTCATATTCATGTGACATCTGAGTGTTGCCAGCTATTCCTTTAATAGATCATACCCTTTTTCTTTTTTTAACTTTAGAAACTTGGGGCTCGGAGTGAAGCTCAGGTTGTGCTGATTTCTGCAGGTTTCCTTATTGTACATTACCATCTACACATTTTCATTAGAGTTTATATGACAGGTATGCAAATAGAGCGAATCTGTGGGGTCTCAATTAGGAAGAAGAAGATGATCTTCTTTGCCTCAGCCACTTTTCGTGATTAATGCTGATGAGGCAGGTTTATTGTAGCCGAAAAATCCACGAGGAGGTTTTTAGCTCTGCTGACAGCATAGCTCTATGGATGATGATGCCGGTCAGACAGCCTCTCCAAAAACCACTTTGGCCCATATGGAAATATCTTAACAACTACTGCAAGGATGGCTGTAATTTTGCACAGATATTTGTGGTTCAGTATGGCAGTACATTAGACCTGCATTCTTTTCTATTGACCAACAGGGGGCGACATTTCTGGTTACAAAACCAAGTCTGAAGTACGAGAAACCATTTCTCTTCACCTATGACCTTAGTAAACAAGCTCAGTGTGTGTTTGGATGCTATCATTTAGAGTACAACAGGCAATATAATAGGGTATGCTTTAGGGTGCGGCTGCCTTGTAATTGACAAGGTGCTACCTTATTAGGATCCAGTGTCTTTGATTTCCTAGGCAGAGCTACCAATCATTTTTTATTCAGTCTGTGATTATGCCTGCAAAATGACTTTCAGTCAGCCTAACCTTTGCTTCATGTTTAGTGTTATTATAGGATAATAAACATGGTAAACATTATACCCAAACATTATCCTCTCAAGAAAGAACTTCAGTGAGTCATACACAGCCATAAACATGGCTGGAGACTTGTTTTACCTCTGTTTATCCAAGGAATGTCAAATGGGCTTGCTCCCTTTTTTCATCAAAACCCAGTTTCACATTCATACCTGGGAGCTGGCCAGTAAGGCCACACACTTGGGCTGCTGGCCTCTTTCCATTCGTGCCACAGTTGTGTCCTTTGGAACAAAAATTTTGGGTTGGGATTCAATCAAGTAGAGGTGCTGCTCTCAGCAAATCCCATTTGGAGAAAGCAGTGCACTCTAAATTTTCTCTGACACATGGAGAGAAGCAGGCAAGGAGGCTGTGGCTCTGAAGAAAGTGAAAATGGAGGTGGGTGCTTCTCAGAAGCTTGCAGAAGAGAAAGTTTTCTGAATAATGTCAAATGGTTGCAGGCTGTTATCTTTCCATGAATATTGCATTTTTCTAACCTTTACTGTGGATACAGTTTTGCCAGGTTGAAGGAAGGTCAGACTCCAAAAAGCTGTCTTTGTGTGAATAACTTTGTGCACACACACACACAAACACAAACACACACACACAGTTACAAATATTTCCCCTGATTCAAGCCACCTCTCTTACCCTGTTTCCTCTCCCCTTTCTCTTTCTTACTTACTCTCCCTGCTTTTCTTTTGAAAGATGATCATACAGAAATGTTTATCTTAATTTCTGTAACTTCCGTTGGCAAAGTGCTCAAGGTTTACCCTATTAAAGTAAATTTTCATGATAATTTAAGATAGCTTCTTTCAGAGATCAGCACAATTTTACACAGTGGAGTGATGGATACACATGCCCAAGGTGAATTTGTAAGTCTGCATAAATGCTTTGACACGATAGGCATCACTGCTCTTTCTTGAGTGTGCATATATATACGTATATATATATATATATATATATATATATATATATATATATAAGTAGTAAGAGTAGTAGCATATGCCAAGTATCTATTTTTTATGCTAAAACATTCACTTTCTGACTCACCATGCAGCTGGCACAATTACTCAGCTGCTTTTGGCCACCGTCACAGTATGGCAAATGGTTTTAACCCACTGGTAGTTGTGTTTTTGTTTTTTTTCTTTCAAGCTGCTGAAACAGATGGTTGTTAGACCCTGAAGGTATTCTACTCTATTCTATTCTATATAAGGCATGTTGCATATGCAAGCTAACCCTCACCCACTCATGTTATGTCTGGACACTGGCTTGCCTGAACCTGTGCTAGAATCCCCTCAAAAGTCAAAAGGCCTTCAGATCAGCACAGATACAATTACAGATAATAACCTCTCTGTAAGAAGGGCATCTTGTGTATTTCTTTTTCTTTTTTTATCCACTTTTTTTAAAAAAAAGAACACATGATCCACTCTCTTTCTTCCATCTCCTGTAAAAAGGCACATTTTCTTTTTTGAGCACTTTCTTTTCTGTGCTGTAAAGCAATCAGATTTCCTTAGAAACTAAATGCATTGATAGTCTACTTTTGCATTATTTGCACTCACCCATTTGATATTCTCCACACATCAGGTTTTCAGTACAAATGGAATGTATTTTCATAAAAAAATAATCTTTCTAGTCATGTTGGATATAAATCATTCATTCAGTGATAAGAAATGTTGTATAAATATGCCTTTACAATCTATCTGTATTCAAATTTGACACTGAGCTGCCCAGAATTAATTTTATTTCCACCCCAGCTAAAGTGCTGTCATCTGTTGTGTTGCATGCAAACAAAGCCAAATGCACAGGGTATTGTGTATTGTTCTTTAAGAGAACAATACACTGACTTAACATTCATTTCCTGGAGGCTTCTCCTAACCAGGCCAATAAGGCCTGCATTCCTAACTAAAAACTAAGCCTAAAGCTGAACCTAACCCTAACCTAAATCAAAACATCCTAAACCTATAGAAAATATTGAGATTTTGAGGCTCCTGTGCAGCCCTGTGCATACAGATGGTATTTGATGGGACTTCACAAATGTGTTGAAACAAATATTTAGACCATTTAGTTAAGTGAATGTAATAATTCTACTTAGGCCCCAGTCACACAGGCCTAGAGACTGCTCAGTGATTAGCAAGTTGCAGGAAGTCTTGCAGGTTGCTGCAGTCACCAGCAGTTTACAAGGAAGATGGCGACGTGTCTGCAAACACTGGCAAACTGAGCAAACTGAGCAGTAGTGAAACTATAAAAAGTGTGATGGAAATTGGAAAAGGAGAATGGCTGCCTTCAAAGTAAAAGTTGCTTTTGAAATGTGTTGGTTGCAGGGGTGAGGCACAACATTTGCTTTGAAGGGGAACGTTTTGCATTTCTGGTTTGTGTTGCACTTTTTCAAGTTTCACTACAGCTTGGTGTAGTGAAACATGGTGAGTGTTTGACTTGAACTGACTTGAACCTAAACCTAGCCTAAACCTTATCCTAACCTTAAACCAAGTCTTCACGCTAAATCGTTTACTCTATCTGGAATAGTATCTCGTACCCGAAAGAGAAACGCTGTATCTGTGAAAAGAGTTTTGTGTCCCCACAACATGAGGGATACAATACACATAAACACACCCACAAAGAAACACGTGTCTGTTAAATTACTATGCTTTCAGTCGTAATGTTTTCTTGCTAAACCAACACTTCAATATTTGCTCTGCGCTGCACCATAACTGCTCCCTTGAGTCCCCCTGAGGCATCTGAATCTGAATGTATAATGTCTCACTCCTTGCTACTGCCTCATGCATACAGCATGGTCAGTCACATCTAGTCATTTCCATAATCTTCAGGCTTTGTGTGTCAGCATGTTTGTACATATAACGGCACATCATCTGCTATAGCTGTGGGGGTTAGAAGTGATAAGCGGCTTGCATTGCTCCATGACTCTGTAAGTAGTTTCCTGCAGAGATGGGACAAGATGTCACTCAAATGTATCCAACTGTTATCTACTGTGTATAGTATTCTTGTTTATTACAGTGTTTGTGTGTGTGTGTGTATCTGACGGATGCTCCATTTGCTCAGTTGCTAATAGACTGTGTTTGGAAAGTGACAACAAGTTTGTAGCCTACCATGGTTTATGTTATTGAGACATTTGATGTTTGCATTTTTATTCAGATTATACTCTGTGAATGTATGATGTTGCCCAGCTTTGTGGATTTACAATTTGTGAGCTGGCATGCATCATAAAAAGTTCATAGAGGTTGAGTTGTAATTAGAATTTGTTTTTATGTGTAATTTATATAGAATTTTGTTTTTTCTTTTGGTTTGAAGTTTCGCAGTAGCAGAGGAAAAGAAAAATTATTTGCAGGGATGTGAGCACCATGATGATTCTCAGTGTCCTGAGGGTAGTTTCAGGCTGATGTGAACCGTCAACTTGGCCAGAAAAAAAAAAGAAAGCAAATAGGAATGAGTTGATGGATTTCGCACAACCCACATAAACCCATCAGACATGACTCTCTCATAGCGCGGGACGTGCACCAAAAGACAGGCATACAGTCATATCAAAGTTTTACTGGATTCTATGAAGTTCTGTGAAAAACCAAGTATATCTCATGATCCAGAACTGCCTTTGGCAGCAAAAGCTTGAATTATTTTCTGTAAGACTTTATCAAGCTCTTACATCACTGTTGAGGAATTTGGGCCCACTCTTCTTTACAGCGTATATATACAACTCTCTTAAGGTCCACCACAGCATTTCAATCAGGTTGAGGTCTGGACTTTGGCTGGGCCATTGCACCACCTTGACTTTTTCTTTTTCATTCTTTCTGTTGTAGACTTTCCGGTGCGTTTGGGGTCATTGTCATGTTGTATGACCCAATTTTGGCCACGTTTTTACCGTCTGAGCATTTGGCCCCTCATTTGACTCTGGAATGCTTTGGTATACAGAGGGGGTCATGGTCGACTGTGACTGCAAGGTGCCCAGGTCCTGTGGCTGCAAAACAAGCCCAAATCATCACCCCTCCACCGCCATGCTGGTATGACATGTTTGTGCTGATATGCTGTGTTTGGTTTTCTCCAAGCGTGACACCATGCTTTATGGCCAAACATCTCACTTTAGTTTTGTCAATCCAAAGAACATTTCAGATTTGTTCACCTGCAACTTTATAAACCTAAGCTGTGCTGCCATGTTCTTTTCAGAGAGAAGAGGCATTTCCTGGCAACCCTTCGAAGCAGCCCACACTTGTTCAGTCTTTTTCTAATTGTACTGTCATGTACAATTACAACGTGTTAACTGAGGCCTGTAAAGTCTGAGGTGTAGCTCTTGGATTTTTTTGCAGTTTCTCTGAGCATTGCACAGTCTCATCTTGAGGGGAATTTGCTGGGATGTCTACTCGTTTGAAGGTTGTTGTGATGTATTTATTGCCATAACTTGGTAATAAACACCTCGATGCTCCAGACCAGGATGCTGCCAAAGGTTTTGCTTTTATAGAGGTGGTCACAGTTATTGGTGATCAGTTAATCAATTCACTTGATTAGCAGTGCATGGCTGCTACTCACGTACTTAATTCCTAAGACTACATGGAGTTTTCACAGGACCACACAGAGTCCTGTGAAAACCAGCCTTTTCGCCTGACTATAGGTGGAGAAATTGACAGTGAGAAGAAAAGAAAAGGTGGAGGAAAGAGAGAGAGTGTAGAAAGACCATTGCCAGAAATGAAGCGAAATGCTTGAAAATAAGTCCTTCCTGGTTATAGAATGCTGTGTAAAGGTTTGGAGCATTAACAGTGACTCGATCATTCGTGTAAACCCATATGCGCTCACTAACGTTGAGATCAAGGCTGCAACCTTAGCACCCTCATCTGTTGCATGGCACTGGCCTTATATTGTGTCATCCTGCAGAATGATGTTGAAAACAAGCAGGCACATCTTTGATGGCACCGTGATGGATAAAAGTCTGAACATCTATTTTTGCGCAGCACTTCATATTTGCTTAAAAGGCCAGATTAAGACAGCTGACAGACACTGTCAACAAACAGCATTTGAGTGAAAAATACATCCTGTTGACAAAAGCTGTCCCGTGGGCATTGTTACTGCTGCTGTCACTGTTTTTTAGGAAGTAAGAGGTTTTTAATGAGTTTGCGTTTAGATGTTTTTAGGGCTGCAGCTTGACTTATGTTTTCTAGTTTTTCCTCAGTCGCTTCTTTGTGTGTTTTTTATTAACATTTTTCCACAGATTTATTTTTTGTTGTTTGTCTAATTGCTTCATCTATAAGGTTTCTCACTGAGGACTACAATTTGCGTGTGCGTGTGTGAATGAAGATGTGTCGCAGCCGCTGCCTCTGTGATGAAAGATGCTGAATTGTAAAGAGTAAAGAAACTTTAGATTCTTCGGCTAGTTTGTATCAAATCTACCCAAATCAGAAGATTGCAAATCTCTTCACTGATTTTTCAAAGCAGATTGTGGTTGGTGTGTCTAAATAAGCTCTTAATGATCAGAGAGAAACAGATTCGCACACCAATCATTTTCCTCCTTCAGACGAGTGTTTGCACCCCTCATATTGCTATGGTTACTACCTGTGGGGGGGGGGTCTCATCATCTTTGCGAGTAATTAATCACCCAGTAGGATGAATCCTGGTCATCTAATTACAGACAAATTAGATGGAAGTATTGCCTGAGGGGGGGATATGAAGGCAGTGACTGGCCAATATGGTATCTCGGCTGCGATCTCTGCTGCCTGTTTTTTAATCCACTGAGTACTACCCGGTGTGCTTGTCCAAATATCATTTTAAGAATAATATTGTTTCAAGTTAGAGGGAATTTTATATGGAAATAATCCAATGAAATAAAATGGAAACATATTTATAGAATAATGTTTGCTATTATTGCTCCAGAAAGAGGTTTAATATTATGGCTAAACAGTAGAGAAATGGTTTTCGGGAAGCAAAATGTCATCTCTAAAATGCCTGTTCCCAACAGAGGGGTTTGCTGCCACTCATATGTGTAAGATACTTATTGTGGGCATTACTGTAGCATTAGCCGTTGGATTTTTTTTGTTTGTTTGTTTGTTTTTATCTGCAGGCACCATTAAATACTGTAAACACTGCCAAAGGAACAAAAACAGCAACCCCCTCCACCGTCCCCACCCAGTGCTAATCAGTTCTTACAGAACCCATTCCAATTTTCTTATGGATGTGTTTCTCTCCATTCATCCATACAGCAAATGCTTTTAGTCATTCTAACCTTTCTGTCAAAAATGTGAGTAATTCATATTTCATTTTTGTGACATTTCAAAAGCTAAATGTGCTCGGCAGTTAGGTGGAAACAGCTGAAATACGTGAAATAAGTTCTGTCTCTCCCTGCAGGTGCTTTCCTGCCTTTTTTCTGCCTTGCTCGCACTCCTGAACCATTCCATTCACTAATGTTTCATTTTCTTTTCTGTCTTTGCCATCGTTCTTGTTTTCTGCTTGCTTTTGTTAATGTATGTAAAGCTGTCATCCCTCTCTGCCAGTATGGAAGCTTTACTGGGAGGACTATAAAAGGTTTAATAAACCTTTAATAAGCAAATTAGTGGCCCAAGGACTAAAGATTCTTTGTGCAGAAAGGGCACCAGCAATTGTGTGTGTGTGTGTGCGTGCATGTGTGTGTGTGTGTGTGAATAGATGCAATTTGCTGTTCTTTTGTTTGCAGATATGTGTGTCATTTTCACTCTGCGTGTGTGTGTGTGTGTGTGTGTGTGTGTGTGTGTGTGTGTGTGTGTGTGTATTCATCATACCAGACACGCTGAGTTATGCTCATCCCGCTATGAAAGCCCTTCAGAAACAGGGCAAGACACCCACTCTTCCACCAAGAATAGTTTGCAGCTTTAATAGTGTGCTGTGCATTCTGTGCACAAATGTTTATCATTGCAGACTGCTGTGAGCTCCAAATATGTAATTTTCTGATCATCTCACCTGGGCTGCTCCGAGGTTTAGTGCTCTTTGTGGATTTAGCCAGCAGCATGCTTTCCAACAACTTGCCATTGTATTGAATTTGGAAATTAATAAGAATAAGCTTAAAAAACACGCCCCACCCCCGATTACCATTCAGCTATTCTTTAAAGATATTCCAAACCCCTCTCAAATGAATATCTATATCTGCAGCTGATTAGCTTTATCTGAAGGAGTTTACACTGAACCTCATTTTATAGAGTTTCAGACAAGAACTTGACAGCTTGTAGTCATCCTTGGTTTTAGATGTTTCTGCTGCTTGTGCATTAACATCTAATCTCACAGTGCCACATATGCCTTAGTTGTCCGGGGCCTGGTAGCTGATATCTGTTCTTCTTCGTGCCTTGTGGTTTAATGGCTAGTTAACAGCGTGTCGGTGTATCATTTTCCGGTGGTAGCCCGACATTATAGGCAAAGGTAAAAACAAGTTAAAAACTGTTTGTTTCTTTCTTGCTCTCTGCAGTGGTTATCATACTTTAATTCACTTCAGTGTTGCTAATGAGTGACTGTTTTTTTTGTTTTTTTTTTAGTGCCTCACAAAATATCTGGACAATATTGTTCTGGGGTGGAGCGCTTTCTCCCATTGCACTGTCTTTCTGGTCAGCAGCTTCTCCCACATGGATGCTTCTTTTTTTTTATGGAAAAATAGTGATAAGTGGATGTAGTCTCGACTCAAAAACTACTGAAGCTCAACATGGATTTTTAAATTTTTTTTTACTAATGCACCTAAAATGATCATTCCCTCCTGCCAGAACGCACTGCACCAAAATTATAAAGGCTCAATTTGCGACAAGCAAAACACGGAAAATTTTTCTTGACGTAGCATTTGAAGAGTAAAAAGGGTGCAAAATGCATGAAAACTATAATTATGAGAACCTGTAATTAGGTTTAAATAGCACTGACATAAAAACAAGCTAAAAATAGTATGTTAAAATCCTGTTTTGAAGCCCTTGTTTAATATTTTATCCAACAGACACAAATTATTTACATTCAAAATAATGAGGTAAACCCTACAGTTTTATACCCTAATGAGACATAATTGTTTAAACTAGTTGTCACGCACGCCCTTCCACCTAAAACGCATAGGTCCTTAAGGTGAAAGTAATATTGTTACCTACATCAGTGTATAAACAAATTAATAAATAAATAAAAAATTTAAAAAAAAACATTAAATGTTTAAACACCCTTTCATATTTTTGACATTGCATCACCTTGATGCTAGAAATGAACACTAATTAAATCACCTGATTAAAATTCATTATCAGTCACGACAGAGATCAAGGTAAGATTTAGAGGCGACTTGAGTTTCTGACAAGTAGAAGTTTTAAAAACTGTGCCGACGGTTGTGCCCAACTCCTCCGCGTTACGACATTTGACTGATATGCAGCGAAGTAACAAAATTTGTTTGTAGTCTTTGTCCGTGCGGGATTGCGTCCCTTTCTCTGGTGTGCTTTGTTGGTATGTTTGAATATGCCACTGTGCAGGATTTTCTGTGTCAAACGCGTAGTTATTCTCACACCAGAAAAGTCTGACTTATGTGTCCTCAGCAAATCTAAATGAAAAATAGAGTTCATTATTCCAGTAATGCTGTTAGAATCTGGAAAATTGTCTGTCTGAAGGCCCAAGCAGGCGCATCAATGTGTTCCATTAGTCAGGTGAATATATTATTATGTGTTTTTTATTTATTTATTTAGATCTGAGAACTCCAGTTGCCTCCAGCACCATGTTAGTGGAAATGAATCTTATTTATTTTTGGGAGAATGCTCACTCACTACTGAACAAGCTTACTTTGTGTTGAGTGAGTTTTACATTTAGCCTGAATATAGACACTCCTAACTTAGCAGCGCAACCATAACTCAGCCACAGCTCCCCCAAACCCAAAGGCATGATCCACTCTACTGAAAATTCTCTCAGGTGGAGAATTTTGGGGCCACAGGGACTGTAGACTGTTACCCTGTGTATAAATGAAGTCCTCCCTGCTGAGCGTTACCTAGGACTTAGGAAACAGTATTGCTGCTGCAACAAAGCCAAACGTGTCTACACCCTGCTACAACAGCCCTGCAATAGATTTACCTTCATGAAGCACACATGAGTCGTTTGCGTTATATTTGGAATTTATTACTAGTAACCTCGACAATAATAGCTCCAGTTTCAGCTGTCAGACACATCGCACGAATCTGATGATGAAGGCTATAATTAGGGTTCTGTGCTGCTTTTACTCTTTCAAAAAAGTTGTGTTGATGTTAAAACCCCATATTAAATTTAAATAGCGTAAAGACAGCATATCAAAGCTTATTCATTTTTGTATGTGTGAAAAAATAGTCGTCAAAATGTTTTACCTCTTCTGTTGTCATATTTTGTTACCCATAATATGCCAAATGTTTAGCACCCAGATTTTTTGTTATTGCAGTCATGCTGTTATTTGACATTATCTTGCTGAAATATGCATGGCAGTATTTCTTGCTGTAGAATCTGTAAATATTGTTATGCATTAACGGGGCCTTCTCAGATGTGCAAGACCCCCATGGCACGAGCTGTAAAAACCACACACCATCACAGATGCTGGATTTTAAACTGATATCAGGCCATATGACAAACATGCATAGGCTACAATTATTATAGTAAGAAGATCCTTAAAGATAAGGAAGATAGTGTTTATCCAAAAGAAACACCAAGACCCAGAAATAATAATAAAAAAAACAAAAGATTTAGTAAACATGTGTTACTAGATTATGTGTTTGTATATGTGACTACACTTCATCTATAATTTGTTTGTATGAGATGTGCATCAGGTTGTGTGTGCACATATGATATATAAATTCAGTGCCATGCATTGTAAAGCTTTTCTTGCTCTAAATTATGAAATCCTAGTGTGTATTTGTTCAGGTGTGTTTTCCAGGTGTGTAAACCTGTCGTGTGCCTGCCTGTGTGTGCAAGTGTAAAATGTGACAAACATAACAGTAGGATTTCCTTTGTATTTGCGGAGTTCGGAGGTTATCTGGCTGACGAGGTGAGTGCTCAGCGAGTGTCTCAGCTTTTCTCTGCTGCCTCTGGGAGATGAATAATCTCAGTGTTGCGAGGCTACGAATATAAGCTTCTCATTTGTGAACTAATTGCGCCGTCACTGCTGAAAAGCGAGCCTGGGAGAGCCGGGCACTGACTGTTTATGAGTAATTAGTATACAGATGTCGCACATGCATCAGAAAGCACTTGCTTCAGGTAAGAGGAGCTGACACAGGTTTGACACAGAAGGAAATGGAGACTGTGTCTGGGATCTAGAAGACAGATAAGATGTATAGGTTGCAAAGATCTCACTATCTTATAGGTGTTTGTCTTTTTCGGGTCTATGCAGCCTTTGACTTTGTAACAAAGACACCTGAGATGTGTCGCAAGGACCTACAAGTGGGGTGTTATTTCCATTGTACACTGCCTTTTCTCTTATATACCTGAGCATAGCTGATACAGCTGAGAATATAAGTGTGGTGAGTGACGATAAAACTGGAGAGGAGAAGTCAATAGCAGACCCAGTCTTATTTTTATTAGAACTATTATAAATTAATTTTTCAGAGATCAGTCTGAAAAGAATTTTTTTTTCTCGTTTGACTAAGAAAACAACATCAAAGTATTTTCAGGGATACAGAGAGGCTCTGTGTTATCATGTCTGTGTTTTCATGTTTTGCTCAATAAATAATTAAGACTATCTAGTTGTTGAGTTGTTGTCTAATATAACTGTGGCTTAGCAGGTCATCGTCTTTTTGTTAGGGTGCACAGTATCATTGTTTCAGAGTAGCTGTTTTGGTCGAATTGTTTTGCAGTGCGTGCTGACAGTTGTTGTGTTTATAAAGTGGAAGACTTCAGCATTTGACAGATTGTGATTACTGTCCTCAGCAATGGCCTTATTATAAAAGACTCCAGAGGAAATCTGCAAGTAATGAGAAATGGGCACAGGGTGGCTAAATAAAATGGCATTTTCAACAACATGCTTGCACAAATTTACTCATCAAAAATCAAGTCACAGCTGTGATTTGCTTGCTTATGGATTCAAATACCAAGTTTTCATTTCTTTTTTTCCCCCCAGGTAGCCTGTGAGACTTTTGGGTTTTTTTTTTTTATTTCTTTCTTAAAACTCTCCTGCCAGAAACCCCAATGACTTTGTACATTTGGACTTTAATGTTTGCCTTTGAAGAGCTGATTATTCCTTCCTGTGAAATTCTGGTCTAAAAACTGTATTTCAGATCATGAGGGTCTTGGTGGACCTGGCTCTGAAAGCCCTACTGAGAAAGGATTATCATGAATCTTTGGCTGCAGTCCCAAAATGCCATGCACAGAGCTTCAAGTTCTCTGGCACTGTGCTGAAATTACAGTCCTGAGCCATTTTAGATTGTGCTTACTTTTAACTGTTGTGCGGCAGAATGTGGTTTTATATGGTACTGTGTAAAAGTCTCGAGCCACTGCTCATTTCTTTTTCTTCTTTTTTAATATTTTTTTTAAAGTGGTCTTGGGCAATAGTTCTCCCAGTTTGTTGAAGTTTTTTTTTTTTTTTGGACAATTGGTGCTTTTTCACTCATTTCCAGTCTAGTTTCTCTCATTTCCAGTCTAGTCCTTGTAGCTGACTGTTTTCAGAGGAATTTTTTTCTTTGTTTGTAAAGCCACTTAATACTGACCTATGAGTCATTCGAGCATAAAAAAGTCACCTAACTCAAGGGTACATTGTAGTTTGTTTTATCTCTGGGCTGGATCTCCAACTCTCCATGTGAGCTTGTCAGTCCCCATAGATGGCAGTATCGAGCTGTGGCCAGATCGAAGCCCATTCACCCCTCCTCCAAAAAAAAAAAGGCACAGACATGATGCAGACTTTGAACACAGAAAACACACGCACACCCACTCTGTCTCTCATGCTCACACAGCCCCCTTTCACACGAGCGTACACCTGCATGCAAAAATAGCATTCACCTGAAAACAGCAAGAAATGGGACATGAAACATGAGGCAGAACAATTGCTTTGCCTCTGCTAAGTCGGTGGCCAGAGTAAAAATCAGAGAGTCAGAGTGCTTTAAGTCTTAAACAGAGTCTCAGTTACATAAATGTTTAATCTCTTGTGCTCACAATTTGTGTTCATATCTGATTGGTCACCGTAAAAGGAAGCAATGGTGACAGGCTTAATCAATCCCTGAGGGGAAAAAAAGTAGGTCTGACTGAAACATACACTGGCCTTTTACAACAAGTGAATGTCTCCTCGGGATAAGAAGAGATTATATAAATTATTATAACACCCCACTAATGACCCAACAAACATCTGCACCCGGCTGACTTGTCCTTGAAAATGACATTGAAGCCACAATACCAACTCTGGCTGTCCAGGCAAAGTAAAAGAAGACAAATCTCCTTTTCCACTAGATCAATAGTGTGTTGTATTAAAAAAAAAATTCACAGGTGTTTAATTTTTGAAACAATTGAGTGGAATGGGCTTGGACAAAAAAAAGAAAAAAAAGAAAAAAGAATCACATGAAAGGTGAATGTGTGGTGAAGGAGGGCATTTCAAATGTACATTAAAAAGAAAACCCTTTATTATGTTCTGACCTTTTCTGAGTTTGAGAGTGTGAAGCAGCTTTATAATTCAGCTCAAACAGGGAGCAAAAGCTATTTAACAGCACAGAACAAAGTGAATCTCAGTTTCCACATGTGTATTAGAGGTAGACATGGTTCAAGCAAAGAAAAAGTAAGTATAAAGTATAAACCAATACATGAATGAATAAAACAATTGGTGTGATGTCAGCCATTTAAAAAGGTGATACTTACACCTTTGCTTCCAAAGTATAAATCAGCACTTACTTCCTGCACCTCCAACCAATAAGCAAAGAGACTGTAAAAATGGTTGTTTCCCTTGAAAACACTAGCTAAACATGATAAGCAGCAGCAGTCTTTTCAGCTAGCAGGAAATGTCATGTTTTACACTTTAAGGTACAGATTCAATGTGGTTGAGCAAAGCCATCTCAAATTTGGTCAGGAAAGCCTTAAGGAGTGTCGCAGTATTTTCAGAACTGAGTTTTTGTAAAAGGGCGTGACCCTGGCAGCATGGCGAATGTTGAGGTTTCGCCATGAAGCCTTAAATTGCTGTGACTACAAGCCACACTGTCCGATATTTACCAAATTTCAGTGGTTTGATAAGGATTCGGCCCTGAATGCATTGATATGCATATAGTCCATAGTTTTTAGTGGGCACTGAAAATATGTTTATACATTGATGTACTGCTCCTCCCAGTTTTATCCAATCCACCTTAAAAGTGGTCTGAATAAACGTCAGATGTTGATGACGATTCAGTGCAAAAATTGTGAGTTTTCGTTTAACGAAAACTGAGGGCAAGCAGATTCGCCATGAAACAGGAAGTGCTTGAGGGGCTTGGAAAGCTCATTTCTGTCAGGATGAAACCTTTTCAGGTTTGATTGCTCTAATCACTGAATGTGGCAAAATGGCTCCACAATGCCACCTAGAACATTACAAAGAAAATCAGCCTCGCAGCTAAGTTTTACATGTGTATCAAGAATTTTTTCAGGCTTATGTAACATCCTGAGCGCTGCAAAAAAGTCTCTTGAACCCACACCGCCAAACCCAACAGGAAGACAGACGTTTTGAATCAAAGTGTGATTTTTCGCCATTTTCAGGCCTTGTATTGGAACAAACTCATCCTAGGGCGTTCAACCCACTGAGATCAAAAGCAAACACAAAAGGGGTCCAACCAGGTACCTAATGAAGTGGGCGGTTAATGTACAGTACCGGTCACAAGTTTGGAGTGTGTCCAAACTTTTGACTGGTACTGTATGTCAAGTGACCAAATGTTATCTGGAAGCTTACCTTAAAATCAAATACATTATCTTACAAACCACATATGAATAAATTATAATATTTTCATTTCCAAAGAATTGGTAGTCAGCTTTAATGTCTTGTTTGGAGATGAGATGGTGTTATTTTTTGCAGTTATGCTGCAGGGAGTATTTTATTGTTTATCAGCACCTGATTTGGCATTGACTATCCAAGCCTGTGAAAGGAGGGATTTCAAATGGAAATTTGGAACATTATTTTTCCAAAGAGATTCCCTCATTTGTGTTTTTTCGTGACAGTGGTAGAGAGCACTTGCTAAGACATCCAGAAAAAGGGGTTTGCTTGCGCTGATACATGAGCAGTAGGACAGCTATAGCTGTTTTGAGGAATTGCAAAATTATCCGAGGTCAAGGAAAGCCGAAAAAAAGTCCTTTTCAATTTATAACCTATTGGAGATTAATTGTAAAATATTAATCTTTTTATTCTCCCTTCTTTTGTCTAGCTAAAAGTGTTATAAGTATATTTTTTGACTCCTGTGTTAACCTTTTACTGCATATTGTTTGTGCCAGGGGATTATTAAACGCAACCTATGTAGCCAGTGAAGTATTATTTCCAGCTCTGTAAATGGCCAGCAGTGTTTTCCTCTCTCTTTAGTCATAGTTGTTGACAACATGTCTGCCGGAGAGGTGCTTGTATTCCCACTGTGGTGCTATTGCAAGCATGTGCCAATGGCATTTAGACTAATGTAATGTGATTCGTTCCTTCTGATGAGGTGAAATGAGATGACATTTCACTTGACAATCAATCACGAGTCAAATACCCATTTGTAAGGCTGCCCTGAGAGTGCATGGGTTCATGGTTAACAACAGATGGCTAATTAATGATGCAGTGCAGAGATGACACATTTGAAAATGTTTTCATAAGATCTAAAAGTCACTGCAGTATAATAAATAGAGGCATTTTTTAATTGCCATCGCATGTGATTGGGCACCTTTTATTCTTGTTTTTGTGCATGTTCGTCCAGGTTTTTCTACTTTGCAAAAATAGCTGAGCATAGTAAAATAGTAGATCCCCATGTCAGCACCTTTCTTCATAATAGGTAGTTAAAAATGAGAAGATTATTCCAGAAGAAAATAAGGAATTTCAGCATTACTCCAGAGTCTAATGAGGTTTGAAACATGATAAAGAGGCTTATGTTTCTTTATTACAACAAAGTCTTCCTGCGTTTTCAGTTCAGTTAAATTTTATTTATATAGCACTGAATCACAACAACAGTTGCTTCATGGTGCTTTATACTGAAAGATAAAGACCCTACAATAATTACAGCAAAAACCCAACAATCAAAATGAGTGACAAGTACGTGTTGACAGTGACAGGAAGGAAAAACTCCCTTCTGACAGGAAGAAACCTCCACCAGAAACAGGATCAGGGAGGGGCAGCCATCTGCCGTGACCTGTTGGGGGTGAGGGGAGGGAGAAAGGACAAAAGTCAAGTTGTGGAACAGAGCCAGAGTTGAATAAATGCAGATTAGTGTATAAAAACAGAGCGAGTGGGGGAAAAAAAGTTGAGTAAAGAAGAAACACTCATTGCATCATTGCACACACTGCACTGAGGTCTAGCAGGACAAATGTAGCGATAAGTCCACTGTCAGAGGCCATAAGAAGATTATTTATAACCTTTACTAATGCCGTTTCTGTACTGTGATTAATTCTGATTCCTGACTGAAACTCTTCAAATAAGCCATTCCTCTGCAGATGATCAGTTAGCTGTTTTACAACTACTTTTTCAAGGATTATTTTTTAGATTCAGAGTCGCACACAGTGAGGCTAGAACACTTTTAACAAGACAATTGACCTCAGTGGGAGTAGAGTTTAGGTAGCTGCTCTGCACTGTGTTGGCACGTGGCATTAAAAATAACAGTGCAGGAATCATATCCTTAAATTTAGTTACAGCACTCTAAGAAAGACATCTACTGTAACAAAATATATTCCCCACTGTTGGTACACTGTGTAATCATTGTTGTAATTGTAAATATTATCAGACAAAAGGGGGTTTTCAGGGAATACTGTTAAATGTTCAGCTTCTGTGCCATATGTCAGAACAAGACCTTTGTACAGATGTTTCTAAATAGCAGGGCCATTTGAGTTATTAAACAACTGCCCGTGTCATCCTTGTAAGTAGCGCTCATGTCAAATAGTAATAATTATGAAACATGAAACATGTCATGTCATTCTCACAAAGAACAAACCTGCATTAAAAACATCCCAAGTTCTTTCTTTTGCTATATTATGCCCTTGACCAAGACATTGGCTCAGAGTTGGTCCCGAGGTTCTGCACCGTGGCTGGCCATTCCTCAAATACAGGGGAGGTCTTCAATCAAGATGTCCTTAACCTGTTAAACTTTTTTTTTCTTACAGCTCTCACAATTTGCTATCAATGGATAACTTATAGCCTCTTGATCGTTCTGTTAAAAGAACCTGTATATGTGCCGACTGATGCATTTATGCTGTGTCACCTCCATCAGTGTAACGTGTTTCACCTTGCGTTTGAGCAGCACTGTGAAAAAGTCACATTGCATGCTTGTGTGTGTTTGAGTGAAGTGGATCGTGTAGGGTTAAACAGGTCTGGGGTTTGATCCTGTCTGCCCTGAGTTGGCCTGGCTCTCTGCTCTCTTCTGCCCACTGAAGCTGAAAATAGGACTGGGGCTGCAGGCTCTTTCACTGTGCACAACTCTCTGCTGGAGCGCAGCACTGGACAGTTCTCAACATAACAGCACACTGCTACTACTGTGGAGGCTCACTATCTACGGATATCGACATTTCAGAGGTGACGCAAGCACCAGGCTCTCTATCTCATCAGTATGAGCAGTGAACCAAGTGTCACTCAATTTTTGCTCCTACATTTAGATGCTCGGTGTTGTTTTCCACGGAATAATGTGCAAAAATTACTGCAAAAGGTATTTGTTTTTCATAAAAGAGTGAGTGAGTCGTAATTCAACTACATAAGCAAAGCACTACAAGTTTGTTTGGTTTATAGTGTTGACTTTTACTGACCAAAATGTGTAGACTGAAGAAGTCGAGGAAGAAGATGAGTAGCTGTTCAAGTATTCAACAGAAAGGGATTTGCGAGTGTTTGCATAATGAAATGCATTCGAGACATTTTTCAGGTATCTGTGTGTTTTTTGTTGTTTTTTGCTTATTAAAACTTAATGCAAACTCCACTGTCCACAAGACAACTCTGCAGGGTAATTATTAAATTTGTTCCCTGTTGATTTTCTGACAGGCTAATAATTATTGTAGCAAATGTCTCATTCTGGACTGGTTTATAGATAAACAGTAGTGTGGTAGGCTCCACACAGCCTATTAAAAATAAATGGCATTCAGCCTGCCTGGCTCATCCTCATTATGCCAGCGACTTTCACAAATAGCAGCTCTTGAGAATTTTCACATGTCAGAAGACGTTTTTTTTTTACTCATGCCGAAAAAGATTTTTACAGCAGCAGAGTGTGTGGCACTGACGCAACAATATTGTGACAGCTCAGAGGACTGATCCCAATACAAAAGAAGCTCTCTCTCCCTGTTTTGCTGTTGTTTTCTATAGCCGGCCTCTGCGCCGCTCGAGTGTATGTAAAACCTCTTAATGCGTGTCTAAATGAAAGCATATATTTCCCCCCATTCCGCTTGAAATGTACTAACTCCATTTTCACCTGGACAGCAGCCAGCTAGAGTCAAAATAATTACCTTTTTGTTTTAAACTGTTGTGTGCTTCACAATGTTTCTTCAGGTCTGTGAGCTAATGACAGTCACCTGCAGGTGGGTAGTGATTTGATCACAAGCCTAATAGCAAGCCTCATTTAAGCACAGCAGACACAGAACATTGGTAAATTATCTAATTAGATAATTGAGTTTAATGAAGGGTGGTAATCCAAATGATCTACTGAAAAAAAATAATAACGGCAAATCTGAAGGTTGCTCTTTATTGTGAACATCGCTTTGCATTATAGTATTTTGAATTAAGCAATAAGGCTAAATGTCTTCAGTCATGGGCTCTGTAAAAGAGAGCCACTTCTTAGCCACTTAACCACATTACCCATTATTTTCTATAGTCCTTTTGTCAAGATGATCCCACGCTGCTTCAATAATGTTAAGGCCCAGGCTCTGGGGAGGCCAGTCCATGACTGTTAGTGTTCCATTGTGTGTGTGTGTTTTTTTCTATCCAGGAATGCTTTACTGCTTTGGCAGTGTGTTAGGAATTTGCCATGCTGAAAAATGGAGCCGTTGCCAATCAGACACTTTCCAGATAGCATTGCATGGTTGATCAAAGTCTGACGGTGCGTTTTTGAATGAGTAATTGCATCAGTGTTGACGGAATTCACACCACTTGTTGGAATGCAGCCTAAAACATGACACAGCATCCAGTGTGTTTTGGCTGTAGACACTCACTGTTGTGCCTCCCTCATGACCTTCTCCATTCCAAACTTGGATTCATCACTTCATAAGACCTGTTGCCACTGATTTTTAGTCCAGTTCTTGTATAATTTGGTATACATGTACCTCAGCCTCCCTGTTTCCCTTCCTTAAGGATGGCTTCTTGACAGCGACCCTTCCACTGAGATCATTTCTGATGAGGCTTCAGCCAACAGTAGATGGGGTCCTGTGTGAGGTCATCGCTAGACTTTTTTCCCCCCTATTTCTTAAGGACATGACTTTCAGATCCTAGTTTTTTATTTTTCCTCGACATGTCCATTTTCTTCAGGTTTTTAAGGAAACACCTCAAACAATGTTGACATATGCTGAATTGTGTTTGGCATTTTTCATTTACTGCTAGTAACAAAGTGCCTAAAGATACAATTTAAAATTGGTTCTTTGCTAAACTGTCTGTGATGTGTAGACAACCCTGGTTCAACCCTTGAGTCAGGACTCGAAAGACCTCTAGAAAGTCTGGAGAATTATTGCTCAAGATCACTTTAAAAAAGCTAAAAGAAAGGCTGGCTCCTTGAAAGCAAAATATAAAGTAATGAGCATTGGCTCGAGACCTTTGCACAGTACTGTATATATTTGGCATAGAGGGAAAATCTTTTATTTGGTTCTATTAAGTAGATATTTGGCCTCTCTTTATTTCCATAAAGACCTCTAGCACAGATAGAAAGGAATTCATTTACAGCAGCTCATATCTCACTTGAGATAAAATATTTTTTTTAATGAATTTATGATTTAACTTGGTGTCTTTTGTGAGATGATGACATTTCTTCGTGGAAGTTTGCTGGAGCCATTGATGCTTTGGAGCCAGCACTTTTTGTAAGTCTTCATTTTTCCTTGAGTGCTAAAACCGCTCCCACTAAATGAGCATGTACTCATTACTCTGCTTTTTTTTTTTTTTTAAAGTATTAAAAACAAATACTGATGAGGCTGATGAAAATGTTAGTTTTGCAGGTGGTTTGGTTGTAAGTCAAAGCA
Organism: Pterophyllum scalare; assembly: GCA_024447675.2. Taxonomy (NCBI): domain Eukaryota; kingdom Metazoa; phylum Chordata; class Actinopteri; order Cichliformes; family Cichlidae; genus Pterophyllum; species Pterophyllum scalare. The sequence continues at coordinate 48,182 of JAMQGT020014460.1, forward strand.
CGGGACCTCTTGATGGATTCATCATCTGGGGGATACTAATGTTTTTTCAGATTTCATTGCAGTCCATAAATGAATGATTGAGATGTCAGACTGAAGTTGCCATCTATTGAGCAAAGCCACTATTAGGTTTTTTTTTCTTGTGTAACCAACAAAATAATTCTAATGGAAACATTGTTGCAGCCTTAAATGCATTCTTCGTCCAATGCTTTATTCATATAGGATGACTCTGCTTTGATTATCAGTATTCTCCGCACACCCACCCATCCATGAATCATCTCAGGCAGTCTCTCTCTCTCTCTCGTCCGCGTGTCACTTCACTTCATTTGCTTGCTTTGTTCTGGGGACTGCGTAGTGCTGTCTGTCTGTCTGCTCACTTTAAGCACTTGGTCTGGCTTTGTTTTGTCTGTGACAAGTCGTATCACCAAGCAAGCCTCTTGCCAATAGTCATACCTAGCACTAGTGAAACAAGAAGGCTGGCGTCAATTAGGCAAAACACGACAGGACTGCGGCAGCACATCAATATTTATTTCATCTACATATAAATGGAATTGGGTTTTAGGGAGCTATTTGCTGATGAACCTCTCCCTCTCCAGAGTTCTCTGCTGACACCACTTTGGTTATGACAGGTAGGGGTGGGGCGAGACAGTACGGGAGCAACAGGAGGACGAGGAAAGATCCGCTGTGTAATACGATTCAGGAAAGAAGAGATTTCAAGGCTGAAGGTATTTGTTCTCAATGAGTAAACTCGATTTGTAGCTAAGGCTTTATTTAATTTCTAACTGCAACTGACACCCCACCCCTGTAAACATATCTGAAGAAGAGACTAATTTAGTGAGGTCAGAGGTCAATTCTTGGCAGCTCACTCCAGGCACTCACAGTAGTCTGAGGAGTTTGACATTGATGCTGATAAACTGTTGAGCAAGAAGGTACGCTTGTGGAGGGCTCTGAGCTGGCGGCTCAATCTCATGTCATTGTTGCGTGTTCCCACTTGGCCCTCAGGGTGACTGTGACTGGGGCTGCAGCCACAGCCTGCATTGGGTGTCTCTGCAAGAATGCGTAAATTTGTGTCCCTGACTGGGACTGCAGGAGGAGGAAAAACATTAATTTACTCAGATGGAAATGTGGGTAAACCAGTTGATGGAACTGTCTGAGGAAGTTTGAGTCCTCTGCAGCCTTTAGCTATTTAAACTACGTCAACCAGCATGCAACAGTGATGGGACGTGACAGGTGGAATTTCCCCTAGAATAAAACCAAAGAATCATTTGTACCACAAAATACCTGTAAACATGTTTTGTTCTTAAGCTCTTCTCAGAAATAGGATATGTAACATTGCTGGTTTCATCCATCTGTTAAAGTGACAGCATTTAGTTACTCAGACACTGACATCAGCTTTGATGTTCATGTGCAAGCCCACAGTGCTTGCATGATACTGTGCACTATATGGCTTTGACGGTCAGTGACATTTGTCTGCACACATGGGCCAAGAAACAGAGACTGAAGTGAGTGCCTCGCAGTTTTTTCCTAACGACATTATCCAAAACAGTCATGTTTTAGAGAGCTGAGAAGCTCCAGATGCAGGACATATGCCCACTTTTAGTCAAAAGTGAGCACAGTGCTCATTCATATATGAAGCCGACACGTTCAGATGCCATTAGATTAACAGAAAATAATACGACTAAAATGTTTTTTATAGCAGTCATTAGTTTCATGAGTCATTGCAAGTTTCCTGATCCCAACCTTAACAGTTTCCTAAAACTCTACTCAGCATAGAAGTACTTTTATCTGAACAGTCCAAATCACAATCATGTTCAATTTCCATTCATGCAAATTTAAAGAGAAGCTGCAAAGCCTCAAAACACAGCAGCATGGAGCTACCAAACAGCTCACGATTATTATTTTTTTCCCACTACTAGAACTGATGATTAGATTATTTTACTGTCAAAGCTTCCTGCAGCACATTAGTTGTGCTGAAATAAAGACTCTTGTATGAGCATGAGAAGAAATTATTATACTTTCAATTCACAAGCTTCATGTAGCTTGATTAAACACAAAGCCCACATACATGTATTCAATGAGATGTGTTACGATGTTGTCTTACCACTACAATAATGACAGAAAACAACTTTCATACTTGGAGGTGGTTATAATTGAAGAAAAACTCACTCCACAGACAGCACTTCTGACCATTTGTTTTACCCACAATCTACATTTACTCTTTCTACTCTTCATCAGTCATAGTATGTTATCTGCTTACCATTTACTTGACAATCCTTTCATATAAAGCATTTATTTAGACTTCACCAAGACTCCCATGTTGGGGGGGGGGCACCCACCCACCCTGTCTCTATTGTACTGTGTTTAAGCTGTGAGTTTGCGAACAATGGAAATATTCCAAGCTCACATCAAGGAGCTTTGAAGCAACTCTATAGAGAGGCCCTTTTCTGTTCTCTTGAAGTTATAAAAACCTTTATGTGTAGTGCTTTTTACCCACAGTGTTAGAACAAACATAAGCACTTAAGGTAGCTCTAAACAGTAAATGGCCAGAACCAGCACAGATCAGTAGTTGAAAAACAGAATTGCTTTTCTCATCCATTGCGCTGCTGTTGATGAAATTGACCGTCAAGCTGAGGTCAATTTCCTGCTGATGCTTCTCTGAAACTGAAATTGACCTCAAGTTTATGGGATGAAAATATTTTTGCATTTTCCTATGCCTACACTGACATGCATAGTGATATGAAGGTCTTCTGTCGGTATCGGCCGATTAATGCACGGTGATGACCACTGTCGAGTTTGTAATTAACCTCGCACGCAGAATAATCAATGTGCTGTGTCTTTATTGGGAAAGCAGGCCATGCGCTGGCCTGTTTAAATGTTGATTTTCTTTAGTCTGCAACACTCCATTGGAGGGCTTTACAGGTAATAGGTTGCGATTAGAATTTAAAAGCCTCAGCTAATCAAGTGCTGTTCATCCCTTGGATTCAGCACAGACATTTAAACATTTGGGAACTTTATAAAATTTACAAAATAATTTGTAATTTCTTACATAATTTTTCTTTATTGAATATTGTGACTTAAAAACAGTATGATGAGAACACTGTAGATTTAAAAGAGTAAACAAATTAGAGAAGGAAGTTATCGAAAAACAAGAAGAGCAGATTTGGCTATGAAAAAATACACACAGACAATCTCAAGCTCCACTGGCATTCCCAAAAGTAAAGGGCAGTTGACAAAAATGCCAAATGGCTCTAATGAAATTATAATAAATGTCAGGTGGAGGAAGCATTGAAATGCCACAATTTAGAGGGACAGGTTAAAGAGCAATAGCCTAGGGAAGCTCTATGAAAAAGCATAAGGGGATGTGATTGTTTGAGAGAACTTTGAAGAAAAAAACTTTGTAGTATGCAGCCTGTGACAACTACAAGCAGAACTTGGACCGAGAGAATAGCTGGACCGTGTGTTTGAGTTGTGGGCTGGAGCTTTTTAGCAGCCTTTTATGCGTGCACGAACCAGTGCAGTGCAGACAGCCGTGGGCAGCCTGTTATGGGGATGTTTCCTGGGGGGGTGACATGGGGGAATTTGAGATGGTTGAGTGGTTGCACTGTTGTTGCTCAGTTGAGAGGGCTGACCTGGATGAACCAGTAGCAGTAGTAGATTTGCTCACAGTACATCATGCATATGAAAGCCAGCAGGATGCAGAGACGGAGGTTTGAATCTGAGCTGAATAACTCTTAGGGAGCTACTAATCTTGGTCACATGGTTTAGGATTGTAAGCTGGACAAAACAAACTTTCTGAATGCGTACTTGTTGGCTCTGGGAACCTCCTGAGATCTTTCATTTCTTTGAGTCCTAATTTATTTCCACAGATTAAAAAAAAAATCAGACAAAAAACATAATAACAATGTAAAGCAATTAGCAGGTAGGCAGAAATCCCCAAAAAGGGTTAAGGTCTCCTCTAAGAATAATTGAAAACATATTTTACATTCTCAAAGTACCACTTAAAGTAATTATGAAGCCTTCAAACATGATCTCCCAAAACTATTTTGTTTTATTTTCCTGGCCACTTGGTGGCCAGAAAAATAAATGTCAACATAACACAGATATTATCAACTTACGAAGCTGATTTAAGGGGACATGTGCAGTACTGTGTAAGGAACCACTCCTCATTTTTTGCTAGGAAAATTGTTAATAGGTGCAGTGCTTTACTGAAACATACAAATATACATAGGAATACAGTAAACAATGCAGAAACTGAGTTTGTATAATTCTAACCAGCTTGAATATTTGGTAGGACCACTTTTATTCTTTAGCACAGCCTGAACTCTCTTGGACAAGCTCTCTTGTAATTTCTTTAAGTAGTCTTCAGGAATAAGTCTCCGGCTTCTTGAAGGACATTCAAAGCTCGTCTTTGGACTTTGGCTGCTTTTTGTTCCGTTCTCTGTTAATAATGTCCTGGCAAAAAAAAAAAAGTCTGGGCTCTTGCCTCTTAAATGCTTTCCAGATGGTATTGCATGGTGGATCAAAATGCGACATTACTTTTCTGCATTTGTAATTCCATCAGTTTTGACACCAGTGGCTGAAATGCAAACCATAACATAGGCTCCACTGTGTTTTACACTCAATGTTATACCTCTCTCCTGACCTCCTCCATATATACTGATGATCATTTGAATGAAAAATTTCGAATTTGGATTAATTACTCCATAAGACCTGCTGCCACAGTCAATTTGTGTTTGGTCTTATACCATTGGAAAGCCTGTTTGTTTCCCCTTAAATGGAGCCACATTTGTAAGGAAAATGCATTTGTGGGTTGAGCAGCAGAGTTGAGTATGTGGGTTGCGCCCATGAAAAACTTGGCAAATTTCTGCCAGTGCCACACAGCTCTTCCTGCCATTGACTGCTGTTAGGTGTCATTTGTTGGATTGGATAATTGAAGTCTGAATAAACAAGACATACTGACAATTTAACAATTTATTCATTTAACAAACAGGGGCCTCAATAACATGTGGAAGAAACCATACACAACCACAACAGCCTGTGTTTGTCACTCGAGCACAAACTGTACACCCAGGCTGATCCCACAAGTGTTCTCCAGAATCTCCTGCTCTGTGGGAGTGAGCAATGTCATGTTGGAGGATAGAGTTTGGTCCCAGACTGTGAAGATATGGGCTTGCCACTGGTTTCAGAATCTCATCTCGATATCTCCCTGCACTGAGATTACTTTTGTAGTTTTGTAGTTTATAAGTGCAAGTGTATTTAGTGGTGCGGTAAGATTTTTGTATTCAATGATGTTACTAAAAACAGCGTCCATGTTTGTCCCAAACAATTCTTGAGTCAACTTATGACCAAAATTCAACATAGCTTCATTCATATGCAAATGTAAAGCAGTTAATATGCATGCTGCATCTTCAAAGTATGCAGATGACCTTTTCTTCAGGACCATGTCCCAGATACTGGGTGCTTAATAAGACACTGTAGGGAGTCAGACTTCGGAACACATTTCCCTCCTAAAACTTCCTCTGCACACCAAAATCTAAAATACTGCTTGCTGAGTGGTCCCTGTACAACAGTGAAGAGCTGTAGAGGATTCTTGTTGAAAACCTATTGAGATCTGACCTGACAGGGGCCCCTCTTGGAGTTTGATTACCTCAAATGATCTACTCTTACTTCAGCTTGTAGTCTCCACTGCACACCAAATGGTCTTATCCAGAGGGTGTTGACTTGTGTTGGTTGCTTGTGTATGTGCTGCTTGTATTTGTATGTCTGTGAACTCCCCAGTGCAGCTCCCTTTCCTTACAGTGTATCGGTTTATCCATAAAAGGCATTCTGCTGGGGGATGTTAACAGTTCTCCACTTTGCTCAGTAAGCTGTGATCTGGAGCTGAACTGCCAAATGCAATTGGGCGAAAAGGCCTTTGAAGTGTGCCATGATTGGCTGTGTGTGGCGACTATTCTGACAGTGCAGGTTGTGACGAGGAGGCGAGTGTTGCAGCTACAGTAACTGTGTAGGTCAGACTGGGCTAGCATTCGATAAATCTCAGATACAAACGTGCATGTGCGTGTTTGTGTCAGTTAGAAAGACCTAGTAAATCACTTTAAACCTGTATTTGTGTGTGAGGGAGAGAAAGAGAGAGGGAAAAGAGACTAAGACTTGATTTTTAGCTCTTGTGGGGTGTTTGCGGTTGTGTGTACGAAGCCAAATAGCCAACATTTCTCTGTGCATCTTTGCACAGCCCTCCTACAGTTTCTCCTATTTAATATCCGGCAAATATTTCACCGACATTTCCCCTCTGAGCCTCACATTGTCACAGTTCATTAAAACATAATTGAATGGAATATTCAACAGCTCACTTTGCACATAGACCACTTTACCCCATTACACTTGCTAAAGGAACATTTACATAGAATATCGTTTCAGCTCTGTTTGCTCTCAGAAAGTAACATGAGCTGCTTACACGGCCCCCTTATTATTTCCCATAATTCATCTCTGCCTGCACAAATAAACATAGCAGGGAATGTGGGATATTCGAAGCGTGATTCAGCAGCAATATTTTTAATCTTTCTTCCATCAGCTTCTATTACCTGCACTGCCAAGCTCTGTAGACCAAAGCGCTTCTGGGCTCTGATTGTGTTAGTTCAATTAAACTGGCCCCAGCAAGGTATAATGAGAACTGCGCTGTATAAGTGACAGCGCATAGGAGTAAAACCCAGTGGTAACCATTATAGCTTAGCTATTACCTAGTGTCCCATCAATACCAAAAAACTGGTTTTATGCAGTTTAAGTTTGAGTAAGCTGTCACTCAGGACCACCAGACACCTCAGTGACAGTGAGATAGTAATGTACTGCTACATAAGCTAAGGGCCACAAGGCTCCACTCTGTTGTGGGGTTGCTGTGTGTGAGATTTGCCCTCCACCTCATTGCAACTTCTGCCTTGTTTTCAGAGAGCTGGAGACCTGTGTCTAATCTGGGATGTATGTTTTAAAAAGATGGACAGTTCAGGTAGAGATTTCACTGTTAGCCTATGTTTCCTCTTTTAATAAATAAATTTGGTCAACCTGAGGGTATGTTTCCAGTATAATGTGATCTTTCACTTATTTTGCTTCTTGTGTATCAGCATTGATAAACAAAGCATGAGCTCTGTGATTTTGCTTGACATAACCATTTTATTACAATGTATTTTCATTTACTAAATGTAATATACTGCAATGCAAATTACAATCACAGTTTGACTCAGAAAAAAACAAACATGAAGAATATGTTGTCTTAAGCCCTCCTTCAGTTCTCTTCATTGATTTTTATTTATTTTTTTGTTCTTCATAGCTCAGTAGACTTGAACGGGTCTATTATGGGAAGACCAAGCCACTGATTAGTCGATGTGGGTCCTGCTTTATAATGAAAGTCCAAATAAGAAACAAAATATTGATCTTTCCTGGTCCCTTCCCTTCCAGGCCTTTGCTACTCTCACTAAGGGGAAAATCCTGTAGCTCCATTAGATCAGTCTGAGGATTCTTATTTTACGGCTACAGTCGCCTAATTAATACAAATATTGGACGCTATTACTCTAATCTGTGAAATTAGTGTGTTAGAGATGACAAAACTTATTTCAGATAAATATTTTTATGAGGGCAACCAAATGCTGCCAGTCTTGACCAAAGATATATCCTCATCATACTGCGTGAGGAAACCATCTTCATTACTGAGCTGTGCGCACTCTGGCTTTAGCATATTTAGCGCTGATCAACTATTCATTCAGTTGACTAACTTGAAGTCATTTCACTCACTCCTGAATGTCATTTAAGGGCAGCTTCAGTGTTCTCAACCTATTTGCACTTTCTCCCCAAGTGCAGGTTGTTAACGCTTCTAAATTATTTTAACCTTTATTGATTTTATTTCTTTTATATCTCTTAAACCCTCTCCGTGCTCTCTTTCTTAGTTTCCTAAATTGATCTTTTCCATATTGCCTGGTTGTCAAGCATTTGGTGAATTAATACAGTAATGAAAATATTAAGATGCTAGCCAGCTGGAACATGCTAATAACAGGGGTTTTTTTAAGCGATATTTGATGATTTAAAAATCTGATATATCCTTCAAGCCTGCATTATATTGTTATGTGCAATTACTTACTAAGATAATATGGAAATAATCTTGTTTTATTGTCACAAGTCTCTTTTTGACTTGTTAAAAAAAAATTCTGGCCATTTTAAATGCCATTACAGATATATTGTCAAAAAAGCTAATATTGGCTGATGTATTGACCAGGCTAATAAATTTGTTGGGCTTTACTAACAAACACCTCTTGGTCACTTTTTAAATGAAACTTCTTAAACCCTCTGCTAAATTCAGCAGGAGAAGCAGAAGAAAGTGTTTTGAAAGATTTACAGTTATTGTCTGAAAATTGTATACATCTGTCTGTGTGGGAACAGTTCAGACTCCTACAGAGGAGGAAAAGTAATTCATAATTTTGTTTTCATGAAGCACTTTTCACATACAAGTAGACACAAAGCCCTGTACATCAATGCAGAGTAAAATAAATAAATAAATTTAAAAATACCCAAGATGAACTGATAAGGAAATACAGCTTCTTCTCTTGTTTTTAATTACAGTTATTACTATTAAGTTGATGTATTACTGGTCCCTGCCATGAAATCTTCTATCAAAGTTCACCAAACTCAGTGCCAAATATTCACACAGATTTATTTTGCCCCTGCGAAATTATTTTATTTTAGTGTGACATTTTGCAGTTTTAAACGCTGCTCTGATTGGCCTTTATCTCCTCTTAGCCACGTTCCAGACTAATGTGCCATGTGCTGAAATGAGCAACCGTTTAGCGTAAAGCATTCATCACGTGTGACGGAAGGACATTTCTCCCAGTCCCGTTAAACAAACTTTCAACATTTTAATGAGGCAAACGACGACTTTTAGCTGCTTCTTGAAACTAGTGACCTTACTCATGAATAAATAAACAGCTCCATTTGAGGATTATTATGTTTCTTCTACAAATATAGAAACCAGGGAGAAAGCGGAGAAGAGAGAAAAGGGGTTAGACAGAGAGCTTGCCTGGAAGAGGAGACGGTGAAAAGAACAGGGGAATAGCAGAAGAGGACTAAAAGGAAGGCAGAAAGAGATGTGACAAGTGAAAGTCATTACAGAGCTGTGTTCAGGTTGTGACTGGTTTTGAAGTTTCATTCTGTTTAATGCATTTTAAGCTGGCCACACGTGAGTCATTTTTAGACTGCTGGAGACATTTAGGCAGCTACAAGCTTGACCTGATGTAGTTCTAAGTGATAAGGATCAGATCCAGGAATTTAAACAAGAGCCTAAAAGATAATTCAAGCTTCCCTGACCCACTAAAAGTCAGTATAGATGTTTGGGGAAGTTGGACTAGTCGCAGGGAAGCCCTCGGTCAACAACAGTGTGAAAGGGAAAAACAGCAGATTCAGAGACAGACGGTGAGCCAGACAATTAGTATATGAGGATAGGCAGAATTCCTGTAAGGTTTGGCTCCCATTTCCCAAAAATCATTCTGTGTGTGCTCTTTGTTTTCATGCACAGCTCCTCTTTAAGGTGTGAAACAAGCCTAGGAAGCAAAAACAAGGTGCTTAAGTGTTTTGCAGCAGGCAGTGGCTTTTGGGTAAATCTGGCTGTCAAGTTAATGTGGGCTGCCAAATTTAGCTCAGTCTAGCAGCCAGTAGAAGCATTATTGATATGTGGTCAGTATAATCTGCCAAATAGCTAGTCTTTGTTCAAGTGTGGGATCGAGAGATATTGAGGCTCCCAATTAGTGGCAAGAGAGTAGCGTCACCTGTTCACTGATGGCACACCCTGATGACGGGTCAAGATAGCCTATGCAGCTGGATCTAGCAACCCTCAGCCAACCTTTAGCACATATCACAGTTTGCATTAATCTACTAGAATTCATTGGCTTTTCTATGGACCATTAAAGTATGGTCAACTACAACACCTTTAAGGTATCTTTGTGTTTATCCACAGTGTCAATCAGTGTAATATTCTAGTATTTATAGGGTATTTATTTCTCATAAACCCTGATGTTTTGGGCCGAAGAGGATGGGAGGATGGAGGATGGATGGATGGATGGATATAAACAACACAAACAAGCATTGCATGACAATTCAGCTGTGATTTCAGCCAGACATGCTACAGCAGATTGATGCAGTGAAGTCACAGCCTTACCAAATAAAATTTATACATGCAGATAATTTGCCTTGTGTAATCACATGCCTTTTATGCAAAATCAGGTTCAGATGAAGTTCAGCCAACTGTTTATTTCAGCATTGCTATACCACGAATATCACATGTTCATAGCTATAAATAGCTGCCACGTGTTTGACTGTATGGGAGGACATATGAGAGACAACAAAAAATTCAGGAGTGGCCAAAACGAGAAATTTGTTCATTCATAAAAAGAAAGAATGCACTGACCATCTTAGCAACACCAAAGGCCTGAGAAACCACAGAAGTCAACTAAAGTGGATTATCACAGAAATTATTGCCGTGGTTAAGAAAAGGAGCTTCACAATATCTAACTCATGCAAGAACGCTCTCGAGGAAGTAGCTGTATGATTGTCAAAGGGACGCTCTCATGAATGACAATACGGAGGGCTTACGGCAAGATGCAGACCACTGGTTACACTCAAGAACAGGAAGCCCAGATGAGACTTTACCAGAAAACATCTAAAAGAACCTGCAGAGTTCTGGGGGAAAAAAAAAAACAAAAAACTTTGGACACATGGACTTAGGATGATCTGAAGCATACCACGATATTTATCTTACATGGAGGCAGCGTTATGGCATGGGCACGTATGACTGCCAGTGGCGTCGACTCTGAAGTGTACCGGGCTATACTCTCAGCTCAGATGCTGCAATACTGATTCGACAGCGCTTCACAGTGTAAATGGATACTGACGTGAACACCTTATCCCCACCTGTTTCCTAGTTTGGAGGCTGCACTGATTACTTCATTAAGGCACCTTAGCTGGTTGGTTTAATCTGGTTTAAAACCAGATGAATCCCAAATGATTTTGTATTATGAGAAGTGAAGTTTGCTCATCCAGCTGATTAGTGTACTGTTCATCAATCACTGTTACCCACGTAAAAACACTGAAGAAGAAGTTTTAAAAAAAAAGGATTAAAGTACCAGTTTAGTGTTAAGTTGTAAGTAATGGGTATGTCTGAATTTTAATCAGGCTTTCTATTAATTAACAGATTATTGCTACAAATAGCAGAGGCAGGGTGTAATAATCATTTGTGATGGTTGCTGTTTTGCTGTTGGAGCACCTTGCAGATGCATTTGTAGTCCAACAGTTATTTTATTTTTTATTTTTACCTCTGCCAGGTCGCTTTGTTTTAAAATGACTGTGTTTATGGCTCCTTTTTTTCCCCATCCAGTCGTTTTTGTTCTGTTTGCGATTTCATTATTGATGGCAGCAAATAGCGACTTGACTTTCGCTGAGATTTCATTGCTGTATTGCAAAGTTTAACCTGTGATGCAAACGGTGATTTTTTTTTATTTGCGAGTGATAAGTTAAGAAATCATCTGCATCCATTCATGGGCAAAGATACTGAAAGGAAAGGATTCTTGTGAGTAAAATTTAGCAGTTTTGGATATTTGTTTTAAAGAAAAGCGGTATTCACAGCTTTATAAATTGGACAAAAAGAATGTGTATGCACATTTCTGTTTATGTAGTGAATCTATCAAGAATTTTATGCATCTGGCTGCAGGCTTTCCCTGCCAAGAGACAGATGCTGTGCATCAGGGACATACACAAATGCTCACATACAAGGAGGCAGCTGGTGGGCTGCATGAATTTCCATAGAAGTGGATGAGCTGGAGTAGGTCAACATAAAGCAATGGAAGGACGGTATACTGTGTAATTACCTGTGGGACTTGGTGAAACTATGGGGCTGTATTGCAGGGTGGTGTCTTGTAGTTTCAGGAAATGAGCAGAATGCTTTGTAAGACGGTTACTGTGCTTGTTTGTTTTTTGTTTTTGATGTGCATACTTTTGTTTCCCACTCTTATGACTAGATTCCAAAATCCTGACCTTACCTAGTTTCCTTGCCCCTTTTGGCAGACTATTTGTCCTCCTGTAAAATGTCGCTTATCTTTAAGTGTTATCATACCCAGTGCTGCTATCATCTTCCTTCCAAAAAGGTTCCAAATCACTGGCTTATTTAGAATCTATTCATCCACCACAATTTCTCTTTATGAAAATTAGTGGCTTTATAATAACATTGCACAACTTCCACCTTTGATCTCCTGATGGCTGCTTGTTTTTTTTTTGCTGTTTTTTTTGCTAGAACAAAATCATATGTAGCCTGGCATCTAAAAAAAAAGTGAAAATATGGATTAATCTCAAACTCCTCACCTGAGTTTCAATTTCCAACAGCTGTTTTTAACAGCAGACTGAAATCCTCTAATCAATTCAGAACAACATAACATTAAAAAAAATATACTGTAGTACAGCAAACAAGTTAGTCTTATCAACGGGGGCTTAAAGAGTGGTTGTTTTGTTCTTCTTTAAAATAACCTCCTCATATTAAATGAATGACCATCATGAACCCAGCACCTGTTTGAATGGGACCAGACACATTCTGCTAGAACAAGGAAACCCGAAGGATCAAATTCCAGATATTTCCTTGACTCCTTGAATTTGTTCATTTTGTTTTGTTTTTTTTTGTTTTGTTTTTTTTAAAATTTAATACAACTCAAGTGTCATGGGGCAGCTGTTTGTTCCTATTCTGTCTTAAATCAGCATCATACAACAGCAGCTGTAGATGATTGATGGTTAAGGAGCTAAAAATTGTAAAAACAGTGCTTTGTTCCTGTTGCCGTGAGTCATATAAATTGAAACACCAAACGTAAGCAAAGGAGGGTTGTCAGTTCATTTTCATATATACCCAATTGTATGGTAGGAGCAACAATGTTGACCCAGAACTATTTAAATAATTTTTTGTGTGTGTATTTGCATGTGGTTCCATCTGAAAGCCAGTCTGTGTTTATGAATTCTAGCGCTTCACCACAGAGTTGGCATCATGCTTTCCTATTGAAGACTAATCAACAGAGCACAGTGTGTGTCTGGTGAAACTGGCAAGATTTTAAGCCCATCCTGATCGTTTAATTAGTCTGATTATCCAAACAGCTGTCTGCTGGTGCTCTCTCTGACTTCAAGTCACACACAAACACATGCGTGCACACTGAGTGATAATGCTACATATGTGCCTGCTTATGGATGCCCTTGGAGCGCGTGTGATAAATAGTGTCGTTGAAGCTGTGATGACAGCACTCCAAGCTGACTGGCTGTTTGCACATCTTCCATGCTGTGCTTTTCTTGACAGGGCAGAAAAATAATAAAAAATAAAAAAAAACTCCTTGGGCATCTGCAGAAGATTTTAAAGATTTTATGGTCACAATGGCGCTTACTATTCAGCAACTGCACTTTACATTTTAATTATTTACAGAGATGAATTCTCAAGGAGAGAGGTGACTAAATTACCCCCCAAAAAGCGACAGAAGTCAAAAAATGACAGCAGACTCTGCCAGTAGGCAATATATTGTGCAAATGCCCAACCCTAGTATGTGTATATGCAGTTAGTCTATTAAGATGACCATGTGGGCTTGTAGTCAGCTCAATATGTATCTGCATAAACTGATGATACAGTCAAGTTTTGGTTTATTTTTTCGTCTTTATTTTTACAAGTTCTACTTACTCACTATTTTCTGGCTCAAGTATTTTTTTATTTTTTTTATTTTTATTTTTTTTTAGCTGTGACAACATCTTCAAGTGTGCCAAAAGCTGGAGTTCCTCAAAATGGCCACTTGAGGCTGTCTCCAAAATTGAGTCAGTCCCCAGATCAATATTAAAATGCCCAACTTTACAGTGGAAACGATCGTGTTTGAAGCCCGGTTCAGAAAAATTGTTTGGTCTCTATTGCTAATTTACCACTTCATAACAGCAGGGGTGAAACTCAGCATTTTAATCTTTATTAAGGCTTAAATGTAACAGGTGGATGTGGCAGTTTTTCTTCTTTACACTTGAATCAAAACTTGAGCGGATGTTCGAGCTATTTCCACTAGACCTCATTTATCAGCTCACCAACTTTTTCAAGTCAGCCCAGTAATAACAAATGCAAGCTTTTTTTCTTTTTTTTTAATGGCTTAAAATGGGCTTTAAAACAAGTGGAAGGAGGAGGGGGAGATGGTTGACTGGCAACACAGTTCATGTGCCTGCTTTACTAAATTTAACATCTTTGTTCTGACAAGACAGGGATTACACATATGAGAAGATTCACTGACGACGTGGTTTAAGAGTTTCTTGTTTTTGTTTTTCTTTGAATAAAGACATCTCTTTGACTTTACTTCATCAGCTTCTCATCAAACAAGTTAAAAGTTAGTGATTAATAAAAGACCTTTTCATCAGCATGTGTGTAAATTGACTATTTCTGACTGAAAACCAAGCTCAATCAACCATGAATAATTCATTGCAAGGCCAATTTAAATTGTTGAAAGCAAAGGAACTGAAAGGACATATGCCGTGCATTTATAAACTGACATCCTCTGAGAGGAGACTGCTGCTCTTGAGAGCTTTTCCTCCACCTGCATATCTTGCAGTGGTAGCCAGAACTCCTTTGTGAGCTTGACTGGTTTGTGCCGAGGTATGAGGCAGTTAGCAGTTATAACACCTTGATCCCCTGGAGGAACCAGCTGCTCTCTTGTTTTTTGACTCTCCACAGGCTGTTCTCTCTCTCTCTCTCTCTTCCTGTCCCAGGGGATCTACATGACACCTGCTGAGCTTAAATAGGGAATTCTCTTCTTCTGCAGAACAGTCGTGAAAGAAAAAATCAGATTTTGGTTCTAAACATGTCCGAAGTGCTCCCTAAACTGCACGGAGGAGTCTTTTCATTTCCTATTGTGCTTAAGATGCTTTTTCATGTCTTGTGTGCGTGGAACCATTTGTTAAGTTTGCTCAAGGTTAAAGGAGAAGCAATTGCTGCATAACAGACATGAAGGCTTACTGCATGCTAAGCTGATCACGCGTCAGCAAGTGGATTTTCCTGAGGTACTGTCAATTTGCAGTCATTTTTTGCCTCTCCCTCCCACCCTCTTGTTTCTGCTCCCTCTCTGTCATTCACCTCTCCCCATCGGCAGCTTCATGATGTTATGATGACACCTCTGTGAGAGTGGGAGAGACCTAAAGTGGGAACTACCTTAAGGGAGGAACAACTTTGCATCACATCTGTTTAAATGACTTCCTTCAGCCTCTTACACCTCAGCTGACCATGGAGCTGCTGCTTGATTCGGACCATTGTGCACTCTTGCATGTGCACATACTCACGGAATCTATCTTTGGATATGTGGCCAAATATTGGGCTGTATTGAGTAGAGACAACAGTGGTTGCTCCTGAAGAGTCACCTGAAGAGTACAGAAATAGTTGATTAGGTGACGAACAGAAGAACCTGAACTCTTTTAATAGTACAAATATATAATAAGATCATTCCACTTCATGAGTAATTGAATGAGTCTGATTTCTTTAGGAACAATAGCTAAACTGCAGCGTGTGATCATAAACTGATTCACATCTTCCCATGGAAATCAAAAGCCACACCTGGTTTAGTTGCTGGTATATTTTATCCCATTTTCTCCCTGCTTTCCTGTCTACTCTCTACTAATTGTCAAATAAAGGCTAAATAATAATAATAATGCCTTACTCTTATATAGCGCTTTTCAAGACACCCAAAGACTCTTTACAATTTCAAGCACCATTCATTCACACCTCAATTACACTTGGTGGTGGTAAGCTACTAATGTAGCCACAGCTGCCCTGGGGCAGTCTGACAGAGGCGTGGCTGCCAATTCGCGCCTACGGCCCCTCCGACCACCACCAAACACACAACCACATTCACACTTTACAAAACACATAGCTGGGTTGTCTCCCCATCAAAGTAGTGCTACTTCCAGCATTGCTGCTATTTTTTTACCCTGAAAGTCCCGTTCATACCATTTGCACGTGTGCTTGAGCTCCACTGTGTCATAACAGTGACCCTTCAACTTGAATTTCAGTTGAGTGAAGAGGATGAAGTCGCAGGGAGCCAAATCTGGCAAGTTTTTTCAGTTCCCTGTGCGCGGCACAGCAGTGCCACGATGGCACGCACCACCGTTTAGGTGGTGTGGGACGAATGTTCTACCTCCAACGCTTCAGGATATTGCAGTGGAACTCTGCTCTGACAGCCTGACCCTGAAAGATGAATTCACACTGTGCAGCCTTGTGAATGTTGGGGGGACAAGCTTGCTCCCGGTCGTGCTCCTAAAACTCATGTGCTGTCTTCTTTCATTGAAAACTGCTGTTTAGTCTCTGGCTCATAACCACACATCCAGCTCTGCTTCAAGAAACGCATGAAAAAAATGATGCATTTCTTGTCTTTCTTAGTGATAAACCACTAAGAAGCCCATCTTTTAGCTGCTTTAGTTAACACTATTTTAAGTTTTACAAAAGTGCTATTAGTCTTTTCAGGGTGAGGGGAATTAGGATTTGTATTATGGTTTGCTTTTCAAACTGAAAAATATCAGCGTTATGTAAAGCTTTAGAGATTGATTTTGAAACATTAGAGAATAAATGTCATTGCCAAGATGGCAAGTATAACGTGACCAGAAATCAAAAATTGATATGGCTTTCTAAACACAGAGTAAACAAACAGTAAATTAATTAGTAGGAATACTGTTCTGTGGGAGTGTGCCAGCACTGTGTTTGGCTGACACATATTATTTAGTTTCACCAAATAATTACTGACGGTGAAAGACTGGTCATTTCCAAGCCATCTGGATGCTATAAGCCAAGGAAGGCGATATGGCGGGGGATTGCTTTTAATCAGTAATAGGCATATGAAATCCATGTAGTGCACTGTGCAGCAGATGGGGGGCGTTGTAGGACCTGTGAATCTGAAGGGAACCAGGGATTTCATTGTGATAGGTCCCTACAGCCAGAGCTGTGCTTCAGCAGTCGCTCTCCCTCACTCGCAGCATCACACTCTCTTGCACACACACACACACACACACACTTCCCTTCCCCTCCTCTTTACCACCGTCTCTCTCACACACTCTCTCTTTGCCTCAGTGTTTCTCAACCACTCATTCTGCTGCGCTCTCCCGTTTCATCTCTCTTCTATGGAGTGCAGAGAGAGGTGATTTAGCTCGCGGGCTGACTGACAGTTGCTGGATTGGACAAACAGAGACAGAGTTGAGGACCTGAGGGACAGGACAGTACTGTTTGGGGGGGGATTCCAACGGGAGAGATCTAGCGCAAGATTACCTCCAGTGGAGATTATTTGCATCACAAAACCTGTGGAAAGAGGACTGTGACTCTCTGTAGTGGATGCACAACCGCTGCCTGCGCAAGAGGTGCCATTCACTGTTTTAAATTTTGTGCATTTTTTATTTGTGTGTGTGTGTGTGTGCTCACCTTTTCAGTATGCAGATTCACTGGGTTGCCTTCTTTTCTCATGCAAATGTAAATCGGCTGGTTGTACCGCTCCACACCTTTGACAGAGACTCAGATGGAGCCGGTCTCTGTATTTCAGGTTTGCATGATTATAATGCAACACTGCATGAAATTCTTCAGGATTTATGCACGCTGACGTGTGTTTGTGTGTATTGTGTGAACACAGAAGTGTAGAACCAGAATGTGCTGAATAATTGATCCCCAGTATGACAGAAAACTTCCAAACTAGGTTATTCTTGAATTAATGTGCCACTCATTATATTTCCTGCAGTTTCACCCACCTCTGAGCGCGTTTACAGCCGATTGTTTGGATGCACCCGTCTCTACATGTGTGTAATGTTGATATGCTGATTGTGTGCTCACCAGCATATCGTGCACGGATGTCATTGCCTCAGGATCACACAGGGAAAAAGAAGGGGGCAGCTAAGTGGTATGTGGAACTGTGCCAAGTTGCTGCTTCAAACAGGATGTTGAAGGTTAGACAAATCCACTCCGTCTGCCTCTCTACTTCTTTACTTCTGTGCAGAGGAGTAACAAATACGACAAGTGTGTTGGTTAAAGCGACACCATGAGGAATCCCTTAAGTAACATCAACCGACCATTCCCCCTCCTCCACTTAGCCGTCCTGCCTAGCCTCCATTTCAAATGTGATTATATGAGTGTGTGGCAGAGTAGATGGATGGAGTATTTGTTGGAGGAAGAGGGGGTGGAGGTGAAGCTTGTTTTAGTTTGCCACTTTCTACTCCCCCGCGGGATTTTGCCCTTGCCTTCCATCTCGCTAATCCCTTACCTCCATTTCTCTCTGGTCTCACCATCACTTTTTAACCCCCTCTGTCCTGCTGAGCCAGCAAAATGGAATTCCATTCACAGAACTGGGAATGCTGGAGGGACAGACAGAAAAGAAAAGAAAAGAAAAGAAAAGAAGGCGGAGGCGACTCAGGTGAAGGAAGTCAAAACAGCCCCTGGGGGAGTCGGCGGTTGATTAATGTGTAGACATTTCTCCACACGTGTTTGGCCACAGCTCCAATTAACACCTCCACCAATCCGTGGCTGCGCTTGACAGCTGCTGGATCTGTGAGTGCAAAGTGTATTCATTAGTGTCGGCTGTTTGTTTGTAGGATTTTAGTGAATTGAAATTGTTTACTGTGGTCTTGAGAGATTCTGGGTCATTTGATGCTGCAGTGTTTGAATCTTCCTCTGCTTGCTGTTGAAGTTTGAAAATGCACAAAAGAAGGAAAAAAAACAGTGTGAGGCAAGCAAATTTTCTTGCTTAGATAATTCACAAACATCCAGCTGTCCCCATTTCTGATCAAAGGCTGATTAGGCTCTTTCTTTTTATAACTCTACTGGAACAAAATTTGGTATTAGTATTAGAGTAATTGCATTTATTTGTATTTGACACTTTTGATTATTTATTATTGACTTTTGTGTTCCTCCAGGGGGCGTGATAGACAAGGACCTGCGCCACTACCTCAACCTGCGTTTCCAGAAAGGCTCAGTGGACCACGAGCTGCAGCAGATCATCCGGGACAACCTCTACCTCCGCACCGTCCCCTGTGAGTTACCTTGTCCTCACCTGACTTCCCTTTGTCCATCCTTGTTACCTTCCCTCACCTCCTTGAGTGAGACACTTACATTTAGCGCTTTGCCAAGGGGAGATCATCAATAAAGCCAAGTGTGCAGTTTCAAAGGGGCAGTAAAAGCTCTAGGTTCACTGTGTGACAGTTTGAATGAGGTAAGTTGCCAAAAACCAAGACAGAAATGAATGTTTGGCCCACATCTGCTGTTCTCTTTTGGCCACAGTGGGCCTTGCCTGACGTAGGATGACTTTGGCTTCCTCAGCTCAGCCACAGAGCCGCCTTTCCAGCTTAAACTGTTTAACGAAGCTAAAAGTAGGTCTAATGTCTGCAGTGTCGGTCTCCAGTATCCTACATTTCCTATTACACAATTCAGTAGCATCCTTCATTGTACTCTCCCTGGCTCCCAAATACCCACTTCTGTTAAACCCCACACTTTTAGCTTTTTGACCAAAGAGGACCCTGATGACATCACTGTGGCATCATCAAGGTTTAGGATGTTCTTGTGAATGTACAGTGAATTAAAGGAGGGGGAAATAAATCACATGGCAAGTAGAATAGTCTAAGGCCCTCGCATGATGCGTTTCACCCTCCCATTTACATGAAACAGCGTGAAAACGGTTCCAGTGTCTCTGGAAATGCTACTTTCTGAAAATCGGGGTATTGGCACATGCCATACCCAGCTGGGTATTTTTTTTTAAATGGGAATTTTCTGCTTTTGAAAAAATATCTCTGCAGAAAGTGTTGTCAAGAGCATGCCAAAGCAATATGTGGTGATATAACCCTAACCATATAGAAGTGTTCATCAGTCAGAAGTTCACAAACAATAACGCGGTGCACAGTCGTAAGATTAAGACGGTAGATGAAGGTGCACAACTTTGACATTGCAAGACGAAACCTCCTTTTCCTTGTCTGCATGTAAACAAACAGTTTCTTAAAATCCTCACCCTGTAAGGACTTTTTCAAAAGCTCTGCTTTTAGTGACCTAAACCAGCAATTAAGTGTGGAAGAAAGGCCAAAACACATAAAAGAAACTCCTTTCAACAAGATAGATGCATATGTGTGGATGAGGTCTGAATATTTTGTCAGCCCAACCGGTCGCGGCAGATGACTGCCCCTCCCCGAGCCTGGTTCTGCCGGAGGTTTCTTCCTGTTAAAAGGGAGTTTTTCCCTTCCACTGTCACCAAGTGCTTGCTCAGAGGGGTCGTTTTGACTGTTGGGTTTTCTCTGTGTTATTGTAGGGTCTTTACCCACAATACAAAGCACCTTGAGGCGACTGCTTGTTGTGATTTGGCGCTATATAAATAAAATTGAATTGAACTTGAAATGACTTGCTAATATTTTTGCTGCCAACGAGAGACAGCAGCAACGTTTACCATTCAAGTGTCTGATTGGAGCCATTTGTGTGTGCAGTTGTGATATTTCTTATTTAAAAAATATTTCCTGCCATGACTTTGTCTGTCTTCACTTCCTGCAACTTTTTCTTTTACATTATAGATGATGATTTTGTTTGTTTGTTTTTTCTTTTTTACAATTTTATAATTCTAGTGACTATTACAGGGTTGTATACGCGTAACAGACCTGTAGTTCCAAGGTGCTGCAGAAGCCTTAAGGTTATCCCTAACCCTAAGCCTTTTTTTGGTATAAAACTGATTGAAAACATAACAGTCAATTCTATAATAACAGTAACAGTTTTAGCTTCTCTCACTTTGTGCTAAGGAATCTAAACGTACAAGAGCAACAAACTAAATAGTTCTAAAGCTGAGGTCAAGCTCAACATGTTACCATATTTTCAGGCAATTTTATACATAGTCACTGACATAAAGCAAGCCTGAGGGCAGGCAGCACTCTTGCAGGTGGCTGGTTTTTGGAGCTGCAGAAAATGTAACAAACTAATAGGTTGTTGTGTATAGTCTACTGTGTGCATTGTCTAGTACTTGAAAGCAGCAGGGTTCATACACAGGCAGAGAAAGTAGGAGGAACAGGGGCCAACAGGGGCATTCTGACAGGTCGATCCAGCTTCTTGCTTCTCATGAACTGTTTCCCCTCTGAGTATTTTTCAAGCGCAGTATGTGCTGAATATACTGAATTTTCCATCTGATGTGAGTACGTGATGTGATATTTTCTTTCCCCGTTTGCCATGTCCCTTTGGTTTCAGTCCCAAAGTCCCCAAATATCTATCTGTGTGGTGATCAATTTAGCTGCTGTAGTGTTAGTTCAGCTGAAATCAGCCTTGTCTGGAAGTTCAAGTCTTTAAAATCAAATGTTGACTGCAGCTCTCGCTCTCTAATTAGCTGCATTAACTGCCTCAGAAGAACACAGAGCTGTAGCCGAGTGCTGTGTAGACAATCAAAGATAAGATTTGGAGGGCTTTAAGCTATTGATACTTGGTGTTCTTAGTTCAGGATCAGGATAGCATTTTAAACTGAATGCTTATCTATGTCTTAAACATTGTATGCTGGAAGACATTTTTCTTTTTTCAGGTTATCGCCAAGTGTTTATATGTGCAGGCCAAGAAAAAACAATTTTTAGTCAACATTATTATGATTCCTTTTTGCTTTTCATTTGCTGGATGTTCATTGCCATCTGCCAGTAAACTGTGATTTTAAAAGGTGTTTGTAAAGTCTTATCTGTGTATACTGTTTGTTAGCCTAGCTGTGCATTTAGGCCCAGCTGTCTAGTGGCTAACTCCCGCCTGAATCCCTAATGGAGGTGCATTCTTCAAGGCCAGTAGCAGGCGAATTTCACTGGAACCACTTTTCTGTCTCCCTGACTGCACAGAATACAGCAGGAGAAACAAAAAAGAAAAAAAAAAGGACCAATTTATTTTAAAATACAAGCATCATTTTCTCTGATAACCACTCATAGAGCCACTGCTAGTGAAGCACTGAAGATAGAGGAAGAGGTGAGCAGTAAAGACTGAGAACAAATGGAGGAACAAATAGAGGGAGGAAAAACATGAAAAGGAATAGGGGAAAGGGGGTGAAGCTTGATGATAGGGACACGAGCTACATACAGATAACCACACAAGGAAATTGACTGCAGATAAACTATTGGAGAGAGAGAGAGAGAGAGAGCGAGCGAGAGAAAGAGAGGGAGGGAGGTAAAGAGAGGTTAACTGGTGCATTAATGAAGGTTTAACAATGGGCTTCAGTGCTACTGAGAGGAAGAGGGCTTAGTCATGGCTAAGCTAGGCTTTTTATATCTAAATGCATGGATGAATGAAATTTTTATTTGGATATGGAAAATATATGTTAGTGAGAAGAAAGAATGCACTGTGATTGCTAAGCAATCAAAATGGACAACAGGAGTCCGTCTTGGCCCGAATTATGAGTGTATTTCAACCAAATCCGTTTGTACAGTATTTTCTTATGAGAAAAATCCACCCAACAAACCTAAAATGTGCTATTGGATGTCATTATTCAGGCAAAGTACCAACCTGTTTCCAAAAAAAGTTAGGATGCTATGTGAAATGGGTAAGCTAAGAATCACCTTCCTCTACATAGCTGCAAAGAATTTGGTGATTTCATCTCATGTATCATTAAAAGATTCTAAGCAGCCAGAGGAAAGCCAGTGTCAAAAGCCCCTCGGGTGGCGCTGCATTAGAAAAAAGACATGATTCTGTAATGGAAATCACTGCAAAGGCTGAGGAACATTTCTGAAAACACAGTTTGTCTCAAATGCAAGCTACATAGTATACATACATACTATATAATATAGTATAATAATACTGCCTTCTCTGGCCAAAGAGACGCCATGTGGAAAACTGTCATGTGGTCTGACGATTCAGCATTTGTCTTCTAGGCCTCCAAGGCCATAGAGTTTAAACGCCAGCATCTGTATCAGGGTGTTTGGACACACTATATATATATATATATATATATATATATATATATATATATATATATATATATTTTTTTTTTTAATTAAAGGTAAGGTAGTAAAATGGGAAACCGTTTTGCTTTCAAAACTAGATTCCAAACACTTGCAGAATGTTATAAATGAAGAGGTGATTCAAGTGCTTAGTTTTATAAAGACAATTTTTCAGTTTTATCTTTTAGTACTTGTACCATTTAGTGGATCAGTGCTGTATTGCTTAACACAAACCCAGCCTCAGGACGTCACAAACTAGTTGCTCTCAGTGCTGATCCCAAGCCCAAACAAATGGGACGATTCCAAGTCAAACATGCGGATCCGTGTGCTTTGGCGACCCCTTGGGAAATAACAGAGCAGCCGAAAGTTTCTTCTTCTGTGTACGTGTACTATTTCTAGTAAAAACTGGGATTAAGTGATAAGCAAGTCATTGCATTGTATTTTTATTTATATTTTGCACACTGTCCAAACCTCGTTTTTTTTTTTTTTTCCTTAGACGCTGATAATGTGCCAGGTTTAAATTGAGCATTGGGCTTAAATGAGCTAAATGTGGACAAACCATTGGGAGATTCATGAAGTAAAAACACCTCTATTAAACTGATAAAGAAAGCACTACACTGAAGCCTCCCAAGGTGTGTGATGAATCTAAAGGAGGCTAAGGGGTGCGAGAGAGAAAAGAAATGATGTGAAGTAGTTCATCATCACAATTTACACATAACCCTTGAGTGGTAAAGAAAAGACATTTTTCGTGGGGCTGGAGGCTGAGAGGGCAGACTGTGGGAGAGTTACTGCTATTCACACCAATCGTGAAGCTTGGATGGACTCAGCTAGGGCAGCTAAGGCTGTGCCAGCTCTTAGACAAATTGCCTGGTTGAAATCCAAGGTCAGAGCGTTAATAGCCTGAGCCCATGTGAAATCAGGCCTATCTTCTGGTAATCCATATAGATTTGATGGGAGGGAAAGAAATTGGAGTGAAACAAGGTGTGTGTAGACTAGTCATGATACCTAAGTGGGCTACACTGGCTGAATAATTTAGCTGAAATTGAATTGAAAAAACATGGCAATTAAATGAATGTATTTTTTATGCAACTGGCTGACTCCTGATTTTGCTTTCATTTTCTAACTTCAGAGCTGAGCAGAAAAATATTTGAAAGACGCTATAAATATTTGAACTAATTTACATGTGTTTAGATATTTAGAGTAAATAACTTGAAGGTCAACTGAAAGATTAAAAAATACAAATGTTACTCTTGTTTCCCCCTTGAATACCAAATCAAATATAAATATGTGCAGCGTCTCAGTTGCAGGGAAACAAAATGTGTTAAAAAAATATCAAGGTCGTCAGGATAATATGACTGATTTCCCAGAAGCCGCTGAATCTTTCATGTGCTCATTATATTTGTTCTTCTCTTGTTTTTTCCTGCCTAGCTGTTTTACCTCTTTTTCCTCTACTTCCTTCATACAAAACACTTTATAGCACTCCGATTCTCTGTCTTGCCTTTTTATCTCAGCGGACACAATAAAGCACTTAGTGATGTGGTGTCATTGATGGTCTCTGAATAATAGAGCTGCTAATCAGGAGGCCATCCACAGGTGGAAAAGGGAGGAGATGCTCAGTTTGTCACTTCCTTTCAGCATCTTGTAAATGTAAGCTACATGTCCTCTTAAAACAAGACATAGAGTATATATTTGTAACAAAATGTTGGTTTAAGTCCTCTATAAAACACTTGATATGCCAGAATGTATCCAATAATTCACCAAAAAAAAAAGCCAAATATCAAGAGAGTCTGAGTAGTATAATTTAATTTGTGTGTTCTGTTTCCATTAATGTTAATAATCTTCCAGCCTCTCCTTTTTTTTTTTAAACTTAATACACTTTTCAGGGTCTCAGTCCACAGTTAGGAAACAGTGGAAAAGACTATTTAGTGTTTAATATTAGGCCAAAGTGAATTCATTATAGAAAGAGCAAATTTGGTCCTTATAGACCATGATCTGTATATAAAAAGATGAACATAATCAACCCAACATTTGCACTATTTTGAAATCTCAAGTTGAGTGTTATCCCTCCTATGGATGCACCACCCACAGGAGGAGCCTCTGGAGTTCAGTGCCATATGGTTTAAGATACAGTCAATGGCAAAAGCCCTGGCGGCCTAATCCTCAATCGCCAAGGCCAACTATAGTTGGGGGACTTTAACACATATTTTAGCTACCTGGAGGGGTGTATTTGGGAAGAATGGCTTACCCAGTCTGAACCTGAGGGGTGTTGTGTGCAGGCATCTAGGATGCCTCCGTGGTGTCTCCTTGTTGAGGTGTTTTGGGCTACAGGAAAAAGACCCCAGGACACTGGCTTGGGATCACGTTGGTGTCGCCCCAAAGTTCTGGAGGCAGGGACTGGGAGAAAGAATCTCTACTTAGACTGGTGCCCCCCCGTGATATGGATGGATGGATGGATGGATGGATGGATGGATGGATGCAGAGCATAACTGCCATGGCGTCTTTTGAAACTAGACACAATAAGGTTGATCTGACTGAGAAAGATACTGGACTCTGTCGTCACCCTCTTAAAATAATGGCCTATGCCATTTTTTAAAAGTTTTTTCAGAAAAGATAAAAAAAAAACTGAACTAAATATTGAAAGTATGATGATTTAGACAAAAAGAAAATGTTTTTTAAAAAATGACAGGCCATTATTTTAAGAAGGTGATGATATGGTGGAGACGTATCAGTGAACTGGTCACCATTGTACTGACTGTGGCACAATTAAAAACTGTACCTAGCACTGAAAGCTCTATTAAGAAACTGTTTAAATCAACACTCTGCGCACACATTTCCCAATGCTGCTGTTTCATTAGGTCATAACTTACCAACTGGCGACATTATGACAACATTGCTCTGTGATTGCAACATAACCCAACCGCATGGAGACTTGTCTGCAACGTTGTCATAATGGTTTAGAAAAATGTAATTATGTAATTAAGTAATTATGACATTATATAGACACCACTGACAGACACCAATGTCAGTGGACACCAATATGGGATGTTACCACTAAGCTGCAGCAACAAAATTTTATTCGTAGGGCAATTTCTAAATGGGATTGACATCAACTGACAACTCAGTTGTGCCTTGTTGTACTTTGTCTCTCTAATCCTGTAGATACAAAAGCTGCCATTAACCAGCATTTGCAACATTATCCACAAGGGTCTAATTCAAACTAAGAGACATGTGTATACCTGTGAGCATGAAATGTATGGTAATATCCCAGCTGCCTGACAATTTTTTTCCCATCTTACCTCAGATATTGCCCAATTATAGTTGCTACCATGAACTGCACACTGTGATCCCTTTGGGAATTCTGCCTTCATTGCAACTACAATAGCTTGGCTACCTTGTAAAGAATGCGAGAAGCGATTTGATAGCAGGAGTGGGCCTCTTGAAGAAAGAACATCTCAGTGAACATCCGCTAATGGAGACGTAAAATTTATGGAGGGTGTGATTGGATGGATGCTCCTGCATCTGTTTTTAATGTGTGCAAGTGCATGTCTGCTTTTGCCATTTTGTTGCGCTGCAGTTCTCGTATAAGCTCTTGCATTAATGTGCGAATGTGTTTGTTTTCTTTGGCCTTTACATGCATGTGCAAACAACATATGCTTAAATAGCAGGAAGTAGAAGTTGATACTGTGAGTTAATGGGGAGTTTGACGCCTACAGGGACACTGAGTTTGCGTTAATGGCTGGGGCAGCCGTCCACAATATGGATGGTGTTTACTAATGAGAGAGAGAGAGACACTCCACGTCCATCTGTCTATCCACAGTTCTTGGTTTGATCATTCTGAAATCTTGCAGAATAGCAGGAAATATGACTTTCTCTCTAGCTTTTCTTTTCTTTCCTACTGCTCTGCTGCTCTGTCTTTATCTTTGCTTCGTCACCTCATTATTTTCTCCCTGTGCCCTGTTTTTTTTGCTGTACATCAGTGTGTGTGCATTTTTTTTCTCTTAAAACTGCTCAGTTATCAGTCATGTATCTGTGATTAACGCTGCTTTGTTTGGTTTTTTTTGGTTGTCACGTGTCTGCATTTCTGTTTTTTGGCCTGATGTCTGATGGATGACAGCAATAATCAGGATAATAAAAAAGTCTAACAGCTCCCCAGTGCCCCGCCATTTATTATTTAGCATCTCTGTGAGAAACCCAATAAACAATAGAAGTGTGAGCCTCGATGAGGAGTTCAGACTGAGAGAGGCCTTCCTTACTGCGGAGCTCTGTGATGGGGCCCGGTGTAGAGCTGAAGGAAAAGCAGTTTGTGTTTTTTATGCCGTTCATGAAAAAAAAAAAGAGCATGTGCTGTTTGTTTGTTTTTTTGTTGCTTGCTTGCGTATTATTTTGTCTACCTTTGTGAAGAAGGTTAAGCAGATAAGACAAATACCTCTAGTCAAAAGCTCACTTTCTTTCATCCATCCATTTACTCCGCTCTCCCTCTCCTCACTTACTCATTGACTCACTGGAGGCAGGGTTGGGTTTCCATGGCAACCGTTTCCACTCCCCATCTGCGTCAGAGGCTCAACTCCTCTCAAAACCTCAGCCCGCTTTCTTTTCCTTTCCTTCAGCGCCCTTCCTGTCCCATTCCCCTCCGTCTACTCTGTCCCACTTTCTGCAAAAGAAGACTGTAGGTCAGAAAAGTCTGGCAACTTGGGGTCAGCGCCAAGCACACCGCTTGCTGGAAATAGGATTTCAAGGTGTAAAAATGAGTGTATAATCCACATGTTAGAGAGGTGTGTTGCATTTGCGTGTGTGGGCTGAGGGTGAGGGAGTGTGGGAGGAGTTGACTGACAGGGCAGGACACAGATGCGGATGTGCCGGGTGGCAAGCGTGACGCGGCGCTCTCTGCTCGCTGGCAGATGCGGCCTTTAGACGCAAAGGGGAAGAGGTGTGAAATTTGCTCTCTAATTGGCCTTCATCACATAACCTCCCCATCACCACCACGCATCGTCATCAAACTCCTGCTGTCTCCTACCCTTGGCAGTGAAGAAGTGGTGTCAGATAGACAGATCCATCAGGTGTCCCGCCTGCGGTCACTGCACCATGAAGCTGTAATGAGAGCTTCCTGGGTTGTCTTTGGCATAATGATCTGATGTCTTTGGGGGGGGGACCTTGATCCTTCTCAGGAGGTTTCAAAAACAGTATTTACACATTTTTCTTATTTTAAATCGTGAATTATTTTGAATGAGAGCTGAAGCATAAACAGCACGGCAGCACAATATTAATGGAGCGTATTTCCACAGCAGCACATCGCTCCCATGACAGCCTGCTGGAATATGACTGAAAATGACTGCTTCTTTAAGTTGGACACTGGAGATAATAGAAACTGTTGGGTAAGAGAGCAAAACCTTGGCTCACTTAATTGTGTCCACAAGGTGTAGTCTAAGTATGTCTTATTCACACAGTGCTGTCACCGCAGAGCCCTTGGCGCAACATGGCATATTTAGCTCAGTCAATCAAACGTGGGGCATATACTGTTAGGATGCAGTTTTTTTTCTATGAATCAGGCAGTAAGCATGAAGTAATTGATTAAAGATGGTATTATTAAGTAGTTTCACTGCAAACATTAACTTTATCTTCGCAACTTAGCTTTAAAATTTCACAACATCATCTGATATTTAAAAAGAACAATACAGTACTTCATCACAACAAATGTGCTTTGGGCCTGAACTCTTATCAGCGCATATCTGGGCCACTTTCCCCATTCCCCTGTCGACTGACTGCAGTTATTAACTCCATCCTTATTACCCACATGTGGAAAGAACTCGTTGAACCAGCAGGTAGAGAAACCCTTTTCATTTTTTTCAGCGCTGTGTTTTTCGTCTCACCACCAAAACTCCCAATCTATATTTTTCCAGACCCTTCTCCTGGTACTTTTTCTTCTAAATGCTTTATATCTGTTTTGGCAGGACAGCAGAGAGGTGCACACCTCAAGCTGTTGTTCACCATTGAGCTGAGCATACTCAGGCCTTATCGCCGGGAAAGGTAAATGAAACTGCAAACCACAGGCTATCGTTTTGAATCGAGCCCTATCACGACAATGGAGTTTTCTCTTCCTTTATTAAAAACAATGATGCAACAGACATGAGAAAAGGGTATTTATCAGAAGTAGCATGTGATTTCTGGTACCTCTGTGATGAATAAATATAGAAAACCAGCAGAAATTAATTCACAATTTTTCTGTCTTGATATGCATAAAAATATGAAGTGCAGAGAGGGTTTTTATTCTCACCTATGCTCCCAAAAGAGGAGATATGATTCTTGTAATAGACACAGTTCAGTGTGTGTGTGTACGACACCTATTTGCACCAGATAAATTGGAAAATTCTGCAGGTTGATAACAAGGAGAGAAGTAAGTCCCTGCACTCTGCTATTATGACTAAAACAATGGGTCCTTAATTTCCAGCATACACATGAGCAAGCAGCTGTTTTTTTCAGGTTAAAATAAAAGCTGTTATTATCAGATTTTTTCAGTTGTGGCTAACTAATTAAGCTAACATGAATTTGCATATAAAGCTACCCCCGTGAGTTAAAAACTGTTTTTCCAGCTGACTTGTTAATATTTCCAGCTTGATTTGAACAGATATTTTGTCTTCTTACATTATATATGTAATGGAAGATAAAGAAATGACCTGAAAGAGGAGGCTTTACAATAAGGACTACATATATGAGATATGGATCATGGCACTATCTGTTTAAACTTTGGCTGCATTTGCCATGGCAGTTACCACTTGAGCTGCCATGTACACTGTGGCAGTGCAAGCATATAAACACAGTTTGACCCGTAGCATTTTCTCCATTACTAGTTCATTAGGTAATTTTCTTCAAATAGTCTGGATGATGCTTCTGAAGAGGCAACACACCCTTCACTTATCAAACATTTGTTTATCACCCTGGGTGTTCCTGTGAGCCTGCCACTGTTTGATTGGCGTACCTGAGGTGACGTGCAAATAAATTACAAAGCTGCTAATAAGTGTTAGCCCAACCAAAAATGGAGTGCCAAAGAAACCGACTCTGGGGCTGGGTTAAACAGGGCACTCTTGGTTTGATTTGAATATATTCACTGTAAGTACATGATGAAGGTGTTTTAGATTTTGTCAGTATGATACTCTAATTTAACTGCTTGTGATCACTGCAAGTTACAGTTGCTAAGCTATGATTGGCCAGTCATTCTGGGCTTAATTTTAGCTGTTAGTTCAATGATGGGTCCTGAGACAGGCCTGCAAAATACTTAACTTTTCTAGACTCGAACACAAAATCTTCATTCTTTTAAAAACTCAAAGAGCAATAACTGGACGTGTGTGATGTCTGAGATGTCTGTCAACTTTCTTCCACCTCTCTGACTGGTGTTTCAGGTCGCTGCCTGCAGACCGATTCGGTCTACAGAGCAGCATGGGGACACACCGACCCACAGTTTTAATATTCGTGACCAGAGTCTTTGTGGCCAAAAGGGTATTTCCTTGACCAGCCATGAGCAAAACCCCTCCCTTGTGGAAAGAGCTGCATACACATAAGCACATCCTGGATAACATTTATTCCATATATTTATTTTTTTGTGGAATTTTAATATGGCCAAAGAAAGGTAGCGGTCTAATTTCAGAGTTATATGGTTATCTTGGTCAAATTAACTTGCTCATTATGAGGGTCATAATTAGGGGAAGTAAAGCTTAATTATGAAATCTTATTTTTCTATTAATATGTACAGTTGATATACTTTGGTGAGTATACAGCTCAGTTTCAGTGTTGTAGGAAGGAAGCGTTTATGTGGAGTTCAATGTTTGAAATAACGGTTTCGCCCCTGGCTAATATCAATACTACATTTTTTCTGTCAGCTTTTCTATTTTTTTTTTCACATTTGTCTCAAGAAAAGATGTCTTTATTACAAATAATAAACAGATTTTTCTAAATTTATATGGCAAATAAACAATGTGACAATAATGTTGATATTAGCCAATATAGAACTTCTGCTTTCAGGGTAAACCTTCAGGTTTAGTTTGCACTTTCTCAAGTTTCACTGCAGCTCGGAAAGTAAAATGGCGAGTGTTTGCAGTCAAATCAGTGTCTTTCATGCAAGCTACGGGCAACTGTGGCAATCCACTTGTGACCAAAGCAATCACAAGGAGGTTTTCGGCACAGCTGGGTACAACCGATTTCACCCGGCGTCAGCCAGCAACCACTCACAACTCTTTGGGGAATACACATTTTTCCTTTGTGACCGGTGGCTGTCAGGAGGTCATTAAACCAGTCTCTGTGCCTGTGAGACTGGGGCCTAAGTTTTCAATACATTTATACATGTTTCTGTTCCCTTTTTTTCAGATTTGCATGTAAGCTTGCCACTTTTCTCCCAAGAGATACCTTATAAAATGATTATATTTACTACTGTTACTACTATTTCATAACACACATTATCTCATCATATGTCATAGGATTTAGTGCTCAGGTATGTGTGTCTGTCTGTGTTTTGGTTGATTGAATTTGGCTGATTAAAAATGTTGAGCGTTTGACCTGCATGGACCAGCTTGTTGCGAGCCATGTAAATTACCTCCTTAAAATTATGTACTTGCATTACTGCCTCCCACCCGCTGTCCTGCTTTTGTATCACGGGCTTCAAAGTGACAGCTGTGGCTATTGTGCCACCCATTGTAGGGACCTGAGGAGTCAATAAGGCCAGAGAGGAGAGAAGAAAATCCCCAAGGCATGTCTCATTATGGACAGTTTCTCTGTCACAATCCTCTAGTTTTAGCAGCATTAGGCTTTGCTTTCCCTCATGTTAATTACAGGGGCTGTGTAAGTAATTGGCTCCTTTTTGGATGCTAAAGCTAAGGCAGAGGGAAGAGAGATCAGAGTTTTTCTTTATTCGAGGGAAAATTCAGTGCATATTTTTGTGCTCATGAAGCAAGTTTCAGTGTTTGGGGCTAAGATTAGGGATCATTTTCTCTTATATCTGGTTTCCCAAATTAAAAAAAAAACAAAAAAACCCTTCTATCCACCAGCTATTCCTCTTCTTTTTTGAAGTTAATGTTTTCTTTACCCACCAGCCCGTGTGTTTTTCCATGAAGTCTTGTAATCTGAGTGCCACACCACAGCTGACACTAAGGTGTGCAGGCACCCCTGCTGACCGTGGGTGATCTCCAGAGGGTTGTCAAAGAATTTCGCTACAGACAGCATCAGCTGGATTTTGGCCATCATGTCTGTGATAGTCAAGTAATAATTTCTACTACTCTCTGTGGCTTAAGGTAATAGCAAGACAACTGCTTAGTCTGCTTAGCCTGCGTGCTTACACAGATATATCAGAGCGCTGATTCTGTTTATCCCAGCTTCTAATGAAATATTCCATCTTTGCCACCTCAGTGGGATGGGGAATTGAATGTGCAGAGGCTGCCACGCTATCTCATATTGTGACCTGCTGAATGAGGGAAAGCTATCAGAATGTCAGATTGTCTGTATCATTATTTGGTACGATCTGCACATATAAGCTTGACTCTACAAGTATTCAATTTGGATGGTAATGACATTACGGCCGAAAGTGTATGCACTCAAATCATCCCTAATGGCAGCATTACAGCAGGCATTGAATTGGACAGATTGAAACATGCTGCAGCCTATTGATGCCGAAGCTCGGGTCACAACTGTCGCAGGTACAACTTTTGTGGCGTTTTATAAGAAACCCACAGACTGTGAACAATTGCAGGTTTCATTTTATTCCAAAGTGCATGGTGCAATGCAGCAAATGTCTCGGTCAAGCAGCTCTCTCAGTGTGTACAAACACATCCTAACACAACACAGCAAAGAAACTGCATGCTGGCCACAGGTTTGGGTTACCAGCATACACAGAGATAATGAAAGAGATAATAAACATTTTCATTCTCTTTATTTTTTCTTATGCTATCTCAGGCCTTTTTATTTGTCTTATTATCTAGTACGTTTTTTTTTTTGGTTTTTTTTGCTGCTGCAATGGCCCACTTCCCCTACAGGGGTGATTAAAGTTTCATCTTATCTTCAAACGAGATTACAGCATGCACCAGCTCTCCCACAGGTTTTAGTGCTAATATAGGTACAGCAGATTGACCAACCAAAAAGCTACTAGTGAACGGGAATCCTTTTTTACTTACTTTTGGCAGTGCATGGTCTCCAAGGGCAGGATTAGCGTCCAGCCCACTTTACAATGTGTTTGTTTGTTTGATTCCTGTTTTTGTTCATTTATTAGACTCACACACAACTCGAGGGCTTTTGTGGATGTCCTTATCTGAACAGATGGGCTTAATATTATCACTGCTGATCCATTTCATAGGGAAACTGTCAGGCAGGATTTGTATTCAGATGTTTTAAGTGGTCTTTAACACAGAGCTGTTAATAGAAACATGTGAGGTGCGGTAAATGATTTGTGGGGGTTTTGATTGAAACTATCTGAGACATTTGGAGACACTGTTTTGGAGACCTTTGTTTAAATCTTACCTTGTCCTAAGTGTTGATTTTCAGTCATCTAGGAACATACCTCAGGTAACAGTAAAACAGTAATATTTATGGCATCTTGGTTTCAAGGAGAACAAAGATGAACAGACAAATTGACAAGATATATGAAGGTTGTCCTCCAATAGGGAGTATTTATAATTGTAACTTTTTCTTCAGCCTGCTCTCCCCTTCCAAAGAAGGCCAGCACAATAGGGAGAACTATTCTAAATAAAAAAATTCAGAACAGTACTGTATGAGTGTCCATTTTTGACTAATTCCGCATTCTTGTCAAGGCAATTGATTCTCTGGAGGAGCTTTCCAAAGTCTGCTAATTATCTCCGCCAGGGTGGTTATGTGATTGGTTCTATTTTTTTTCTCTCTGTTTGTTTGTTGTTGTGCCTGTTAGCAGGATTACCCAAAAAGGCCTGGATGTATTTGCATGAACATTTTACTAGAAGTGGGAAGAGATCTGGATCCAGGAATTTTTGGCAGGAATCTTTACCATTGCAAGGCAATTCACATCATATAATCACAAATATGACAAAAATACATTTTTCACAGCAATGCTCAATTTTCACATTGCAAGGTGGTCGTCAACCAATATCTAGGCCCGTGTGACTGGAGCCTAACCAGTCTAAGATTGCTCAAGTTGACTCAAATAGAATAATCTGAACTGCATTATTGGTAGAGTAGGATTCGATGTTGACATCAATATATATCGTGATATAAACCAAATCACCATTTCTCTAATGCTTAAAGTGTCCTTTGTGCTCTTAAGTGAATATATGGGGTTAATTTCAGTTTAAATACTGTTTATTTCCTGTCATAAGTTATATTTTCATAGTAATACAAGTTCCTCAAATTTATTGCACAAAATTGATACACGGAAAAAAAACTTCTGTGCCTGCTATCCCAGGTGCATCAAGAAATCCAATCCAAATCTGGTCAGGAGCTCAAATACCTCAAACATATTTCACATTTTACAGTATACTGTGCCACCGGTGAGTTGAACACTAAACACTAAATGAGCATAAGAAGCAGAGGGTTCAATTTTTCTTACATGGTAAGGCAAATTATGTCTCTTGTTTATTTTGTTTTTTTTCTCTCTCCTTCACACTGTTTCACTGGAATCCTGCCATGCCCCAGAATCTTTTTATTGTACAATGTTAAAGGGAAGAAACAGTAAGCTGTTGAATTTTCATATTTTCACCCAATTCCACAAAATGCAAACCAGCACTTACTTGATTCCTTCTCACTCCAGAGAATTTTTTACCCAGTTGTTTTGATAAACTGCATTCTCTCGCTGCAGACTTTTCTGCCAATCAGGTTACTGAAGGAAAAAGAAATGCACGTCTTTATTTTATTTTTTTGGCTCAGTTCTCCTTTACCTCCCTCCGTTACTTTCTCCGCTCCTCTCTGCTCCTCCGTTGTGTTTGCTTTGTTTTGCAGTGCGCTTCAGTGCGCAGGAAGATGCTTTGGTTGCTCAAGGTTAGATTGCTACACTGATCAACAAAGAGCAAGTGCGTTTCCTTTTGTTTGACATGAGCTGTGTGCCTCCCCAGACAAACATGCAATACCTACAGACATTCACACAAATGTGCATCAGACACAGGGCCAGTAATTTTAGCTCTGCCTGGCAAACTGTATTATCTTCTACAATGTCAGATACATATTTAATTGACCTTTCATGTATTAGGCTACTTATCTGCATAGTGCATTTGTCTTAACATGGTGTTTTAATTAAACCGAGTTTTCTGTACTGTGTATGTTTGTGTGGCCAGGAACAGAGTGAAGGTTTAGCTTTAGCCATGACTGAGAGCCTGTACTGGTTAGCCAGTCTTCATGTTCAGGGTTGTTAAATGTTACTTACTTGATGTTAATATTGTGTTAGTGTAAGACAATGTAAGTAAGTAAGTAAAACTTTATTTATATAGCACCTCTCAAGACAGGTGCCACGAAGTGCTTCACAGCAAGACAAAGAATGATAAAAAACAATTAAAACAAATGCCAAGCTAAAAAGATGAGTTTTTAAAAGACCTTTAAAACACATCAATGAGTCCGCCGCTCTGAGATGGACAGGGAGAGAGTTCCAGAGACGGGGAGCCACTGAGGCAAAAGCTTTTGTTTTCAGTCTTGTAGAATGTACAGCCAGTAGTCCCTGATCACATGATCGCAGTGATCTAGAAGGTGTATATGAGTGAAGGAGTTCACTAATATAAAATGGGGCTTGCCCGTGAAGAGCTCTAAAAGTAAGGACTAAAATTTTGAATTGTATTCTAAATTTCACGGGGAGCCAGTGTAACTGGATCAGAAGCGGGGTAATGTGAGAATATTTGGAAGATTTAGTCAGAAGTCTAGCAGCAGCATTCTGAACAGCCTGTAAGGGGTCCAGGGAATGTTTGCTAAGACATGTAAACAATGCATTACAATAGTCCAGACATGAGGATATAAATGCATGAATAACCATCTCGAGTTCTGAATGAGATACGATGGAGGTGAGCTTGGCACTATTCCTTAGGTGGAAGAAACAAGAGTGCGTCAAAGTATTTAACATGGGTGTCAAGCGTAAAAGCAGAATCAAAGGTTACCCCAAGGTTCGGTAATAGAAGGCTTAACAAATTTAGCAAGAGGACCAAGGGCTACCATTATATTAGAAACAGATCTTATCCGGAGCACAGATCAGGATTTCAGTTTTGTCCTCGTTGAGTTGAAGAAAATTGTCGGCTAGCCAGCTTTTAATGGATTTTAGACACATTATTAGTAGCTGCAACTTTGAGACATGTTCATGCCTGAAAGAAATATACAGCTGGATGTCATCTGCATAACAGTGGTATGATATTCCCTCAAAAGTGTTTAGAACATGCCTCAAAGTGAGCAAATATAACAGAAACAACAGAGGGCCCAAAACAGAACCTTGGGGGACACCATACGTAAGATAAGCAGAGTCAGGCTTAAGATCAGAAACTGCCACGTGAAAACATGCGATTTGACAAGTATGAAGTGAACCATTTCATGGCAGATCCAGATATACCCACCCAGTGATGTAGTCTATCAAGTACAATTTCATGGTCTACAGTGTCAAAAGCAGAAGAAAGATCCAACATTAATATAACGGAGCATTCTCCTGCATCCCTGCTCAGCAAAATATCATTGTAAACTCTAAGGAGAGCTGTTTCAGTAGAGTGAGTCCTGCGAAAGCCAGATTGAAATTTATCCAGGTTATTATGTTGGTCCAGAAAGGCTGTAAGCTGCTTAGCAACAACCTTTTCCAGTATCTTGGATAAGAATGGTAAATTGGATATATGTCTGTAACTATTGAAAGCAGCACGGTCAAGTTTAGATTTCTGTTAAAAGTGGATGGATGACAGCAATGGGATAACTATATCACCCTCTAATTTCCCACAGTAACCCATCACCTCCTTGAGAAGTCAACTGGTAAATTCCCAACTAGTGCAAAAATGTGTGACTTCCAATAAGCTTTCCTAAAACCTATATCAAGGAAGCTAGCTGCATGTTGCTAGATACCCCGTGCCCAGAGGGGGGAATGGGGTATTATTTTGTTTTGGGGGTTTTTTGTTATGTTTACTTGTTTGTCAGATTCGTACCAAATTTGCACAAAAGATGGCCAGTGACACCTAGTTCACCTGATTAAATTTTTGCCATAATTGGGTCAAGGTAAGAAAAAGAAATCTAGAAAAATTAGAAAAAGAATCCCTATCATTAGCCCTCCAAATGACATTGTCGTTTTAAGGTGACGTAGCAGCAAGGCACAGCCTCACTGAGTCTCTGTTTCAACTTGTTTCAAAAGTACGGACTTCAAACTTTGTACCAGGTTTTACATTGTGTTGTTAGATGAAGTAAAACTAGAGTTATGATCAATAATTTATGCCACGGACATAAATGCTACAAATGGGTCATTTTAACCCATTGGTAGGTGGTTCCTAGGCAATAAGATGATGTCATAATACTGTATATCATGCTTAATGGAAATGTTGTACATATACATTAGATGTTATTTTTGTTGAAATTAAAATGATACAGTGTTTTTTATTAAGTGTAACAAGTGCATAAATGCTACAGAATTGTAATTTTATCCCGTAGGTAGGTGATTGCTAAGCAACATGATGTTGTTATAGTATCTGATTTAGATAAGAACCCTCAGGGGCCTAAGATGTGCTTTATTTATTTATAACTTCAGTAATGTTTTTTTTTTATAATTACAAAATAGCTGATATTCTGATATTTTGTTGTAGAACCTAAACTCTTGTGTCTTAAGTGGCCAGTCTTTCTGCCTGAGCAGCCATGTTAGTGCTCTGTAACGGAAAGCCCTTTTCCCTGGGGCATCACACATCTGTCACAGGAGTGAGATATACACGTCTGGTTTCATTAGTCTTTTGTTGCACACCCACCTGCTCACATGTATCTGAACATGTGCACAGGTGATCTTTTCTGCTCATACTGCAAAGTGATTGAATTCTGTCACTGCTGCCAGTCTAAATCTAATTTTTTTTTGGACATGCAGGTAGAATCCTGCTTTTTTGGGTATGCAGCAAGTATTCGTCTCAGTATATTATTCACACATGGCTGTTTACTGGATAAGAGAGTGACTTTTAGTGAGGCTTGGAGATCATTATTTGTTGTGTGCGCACACTGTTTCTCCAGTGTAACAGCAAAGATTAGACCAAACCTGTATCATCTCTGCAGGGAGAGTGAGCCAGTGCTTGAGACGTCTGGCAGTAATGTTGAGGCTTGACTGATGGCATCTGTAGGGACGTGATGAGAGCCAATTATGAGCCAATTATGCTGATTAATGGGATTATAGCTAGTACCTCTCCTGGTAGATACTACTTACACATGCAAATAGAACCTTTCCTCCTCAAAGTAGAGCGGATAAATTCAATTTCTCTCACAGTTCCACCACTACTCCACAATACAGGCTTTCCTAATTGAGAATAGATGAGTTGTGAATGAAATAAACATGTTCAGTGGCTGTGCATCCATAACATCTTTCTCTCTGAACTGAAAGGCTTAAGCGATCACTAGGGCCTTATGGCTGTCTTCATTGAGCCGTTTGTCTTAGCGACACCTCACAGTGCTTCAGAAACCTTCAAGGAAGTCTTTTTGGTCTGATGGGCATTAGATGCTCAGCTCACGTTTGGAAGCAAAGCTCTCTGTCAGGGAAACAAGGACACCAGAATGTGGCCCTGTCCTCACATCTCCTCTATCCACTCCCTCCCCCTGGGGTCTGCTTGAGAGAAATGAACTCTCGACAGTGCATTGCCTCACTCACGCTGAGAGACCTCTAGTGGTGTCTCACCTGTCAGTGTGCAGTTTTGTGGGTTTTGGAGGACTCTGTGATTAAGTCTCTGCTTCATTTATAACATATATGCTGTAGAACATCAACCCTTTATGCAAACTGGGGTTGTGCCACCTGTTCTCCTGTAAAGCCGCAGCAGCTGCTCTGACAGTCATGTGTTTATCAACCGACATCGACAAAGCTCACCTGCATGCACTGCCTGCCTCAATATTTATGAAACAAAAAAGCAACACACAGAAAAAATAAGTAGATTAAATTTAAATGGTATCTTAGAGTGCACGTCTGAGTGTGTCTGATCGTATGGGATCAAAGCTGTATTCAGTGTGTTGAAAATCTGAACTTGTAACAACCCTGCAGCTTTTTCATTGTGAGAGTTTGGCATGGTAACCAGGTATGCATTGATTCTACCTTTCCTCTTAAAAGTAAGCTCACAGTATTGATGGACACAGAGGACTCATTCAGTAGAGCTCCTCTTTCTTTCCCCTCTTTAGTATTTGCTATGCTGAACTGAGTTGGATCATATATATTCTAATTTATAATTTATTCTTCAGTAAATAAGGAAGCTCATAAGATTTTACACACGCTAAAGCTGTTATTGATTCTGCTTTTAAGTCTGATTCTTTATTAATTCCTTTATTGATTTCTAAATAATGTTGTTTGTGTGTTGGGGGGGGGTACAGGGCGATCTAAAAGGTTTTTCATTCTCTGAACAAAGGGTAGAAATGGAACAGACACAGCTTGCATGTGGCTCAGGTATGCAGAGGCTTTACTTCCATTTTGATGTCATATGCACATGCATTGTGCTGTAGTCAGAAAACTATGCATGCCTTGGTAAAAAGAAACTCAGAGGCATTTATTTCTAATTGCTTGGATAATTTGAAACAGGTTCTCAAGTGGAACGGCATCTAGATCCCCCCCCCTTCTTAGCGACATGGACATTGCACCTATCCTGTGTCCACCTGCACCTGCGGCACCGTGATCCTTTGGGTGCTGATGGCTGTGGGGCATGACCTTCGTGAGTTAGGCTTGTTTGATCAAATCATAGTTGAAGGGAATTTGAAGACCAAGTCGACATCTTAAATTCCTTATCATGCTTCA
Organism: Pterophyllum scalare; assembly: GCA_024447675.2. Lineage (NCBI taxonomy): Eukaryota > Metazoa > Chordata > Actinopteri > Cichliformes > Cichlidae > Pterophyllum > Pterophyllum scalare. Next base: position 88,050 of record JAMQGT020014460.1, read on the forward strand.
TGAGTTGTGTTGTCCTTCTGGGGAGTGCTGCTACCCTGAAGGCGTGTGCTTAGCCTGCAGCAGTGTTTAGGTTGATGGTACCTGTCAAAGAAGCATCAATTCAAATAGCTTATTTTGTCAGGGTAACAGTAATAAAGCAAAGAAAGCACTGAATCGTCACATTTGAGAGGCTGAAATCAGCCAGTGTTTGACGCCTTTTCTTGATGAATGACTTGATTAACATGAATTGATTACTAAAATTGTTTCAGATGAATTTTCTGGTGCTTGAATTGAGCTACTGTTATTATTTCAGCACCTGCACAGGTTCGTGTATGAATATTAGTCTCAGGTTTTTGCACCAAGAAACAGTTTCTCATGTGGATCAAAGACATCTGGCCAGTACCCAATTTGTTCAATAACGTTGGCATAGGCACTGGTACATCACATCTGTGCTTTATTAATTGTAACATGAAATTACAGTACATTCTCTAGCTTTTAATTAATCAGTTTCTTGTGATAGATGAAACTAAATCTAAAAATAACTATTTTAAACCTTGCAGATGAAGCTGGAGCAGGGCTGCATTACTTGATCTTTAATACTGCATCTTGAGCCGACAACTGTGCAGTGGTAGTGTGTGATTTAGCATTCATGAACTATGAGTATTGTGAACAACATAACTGAGATGTTTAGCCCCAGGCAACATTCATTATTGATATTTACATGAGAGCAGGGCAAATCTTGGCAGGAGTCAGTAGGTAAGCTCAGGTGTAACTCTGGCTACTAAGACACACAAATTATTACTGGTTCAGTATTAAACATGTCAAACATCAAAATCTATGTATGTGTAAGTTTTGAGTTTTGTCATTTCTAGCTCAGTAATCTTGTGGCGAGTTCTTACTCTGGTTTGATTTTGTGTGTACGTGTGGGTGTGCTCCATCTATCCCTCTGAGACACATTGTACCCACAGCATGACTCATTTAGGTGCCGGGCAGCACCGAGTACACACTCCCCCTAATCTCCACGCTCCCCAGAGCAGAGAAAATGGCTGCAGTTAGCCAATTAGAGCACTGGGACTGGATTAGGTGGACAAGCATTGTGTCTGGAAGGAAACAACGGTGATAAAAGAGGCACTCCTTACAAGAAGTCTAAAAGCAGACATCTGTACAAGCTTGCTTGTACAACTATCTAGATAAACGCGTGTACCATGTATGCACCCACACACAGGGAAAAAAAAAAAAGCATAAAGCTGCCTAAAGTGCAACAACTCTTTAGTGAAGAAGGTGTTGTTTTATACAGAAAGGCTAACAAAGCAGCAGAATCAATAGCTCTTTGCTTCTCGAAGTGAACAAGCCTGCAGAGGACACTTTGATGAACCGAGGATTGAAGTGTTTGGTGTGGTAAACAGGTAAAATACAGCCTCCATCTGCTGGATTCAACATTTTCTATCAGAAATGGAATGTTCTGTTCCTCTGATTTTGCTAGCAGCCTGCTGGTATTCGAGGCAAAAAAAAAAAAATGAAAAGAAGAAAGACCACTTTTTTTCTTTTTTTTTTTAAAGGCAGTGAAGCAAAGGGAATTTGCTGCAGTCAAGCAGCATGTGACACCACACAGGCCACAGTTTTCTGTTTGTTCCCTCAACTTGATCTGTGTCTTTGGTAATTAAGCTATGTGCCTTTATTCCTTTGTCTTGCAGTCCCCTCGTCGCCTTATTCCCCACCTCTCTTTGTGGGGAAGAAATGGATTAATTCACAATGAGCTCAACCATAAAGTGCTTTGATAATTCTGCCTCCTCCTCTTCTCTCCTCCCTGTCTTCTCTCAATCCCACCAACATCTATATTTAGAGGGGTGACTTTACCAAGCAAATAGGTCAAAGCTGTTGAGAAACACACAAGAAGATGACATTATTCGGGATTCCTCACGACTCCTCCAGAGGCTTAAGCCAGCCCTGAATAGCTGTCTTTGTTATTTATTTATTTATTTGCTGCACAGGCTGTGTCACAGCTGTTGTGTGGTTGTGTGCATGATCCAAGGTCCAAACATAAAACTACTTGGGCTAACAATCTCTGTCATAAGTTCCCATTTTATTTAACATCTGCCAAATCCAGCCAGGAATGGCTGACAAAAGAAGATGAATATCCTGGAAAGGCACAGTACAAGCCTAGAGCAAAGTCCTGCAAAAAAAAAAAAAAATGTACATCTTCTCTGTAATTAATGTCATTTTTCTGTAGTTTATAGATCAGACAGACACCTGCACAAACATGCATTGATGTCTTTTTTTTGGTTTGCTTTTTGTTTTTTTTGTTTGTTTTTTATGCAAAAAGAAGAAAAAAAGCTGCTAGAGCTGCATTTGAAGGGGTAGGGTCAGGATAACAGACGTAAAATTATATCTTGGAAATAAAAGGCTAGTGGAATGTAAATTTTTTACTTCAGCCTACTTTTATGTGACCTTTTGTGTTATTTTATGAGCTTATGCACAATTGATCTTTTACCAAGCCTTGACCAGTTTGTGATTGTTGCTACACCTATCAAAGTGTCAGGCTGTCATTCAAAACCTCTAAATCTGTTTGGATGCTGAGCTTACATACTTGGACAAGCATGACAGAGGCAAGATTTACAGAGCTGCCAAACTCAACCTTCCACACAGGGGAAAATGGCATATAATGTTATGCGGTGGTTACTGTAAACTGTAACTGTAACCTTTCAAAGTGGCTTTGAAAGTGTATTATTTAATTCATTCTTCCCAGTTTTCAGCCTGTGTTTTTGGTTTTTGGGAAAAAAAAATTGCAGCGTCTGTCTGACTACGGCCTTGCATCACTTAAACTAAGAGGACAATACCAATCCAGCAAAGCAGTTTTGCAAATTGTCACTTATTTTATGTGAATGCAGTAAGGTGACTGCTACTTATTTGCTGACGAGACCCCAATGCAAAACTGACACTCAGTTATATTCACAGTCTTTTATACAGGCTTGTAAGTCTGTATAGAGTATAATGTGGTGGTAAAGAGGAGGGGAGGGGAAGTGTGTGTGAGAGAGAGAGAGAGAGAATAGTACCAGTGAAAAGTTTGGACACATTCACCCATTATAGAAAAGAAAGTATAAGATAGATGGTAAATGGACTGTTTTTTATATAGTGCTTTTCTACTCTGAGCACTCAAAGCACTTTATACAACATGCCACATTCACACAGGCACTTCTAGCATTCACACTCTGACAGTTGTATCTGAGAGCAGCAGTTCAGTATCTTGCCCAAGGATACTTTTGCATTCAGACTAGAGTAGCCAGGAATCAAACCAGCAACCTCCTGATTAGTAGGTGACCTGCTTTACCGCCTGAGCTATAGCCACCCCAACTGCTGTGCACCTCCTCACACTCAGCAACGTGGGAGCAGACTGTATGTGAGATGGATGTAGCTTCCAGGTTTTAAAAGTGACGTTAATGTGGAAGTCAGCATTTTTTTCTAATGGCTATCAGGGGCAAATCCTGTGTTTGCACGACACAGAAGGAAAACAGTCTTGTGGTTCAGTACTTAATGCCTCAGTCACACTAGAGTTAAAATAGTACGGCAACCTCCTAGCAACTTGGAAAAATTGGTTGTCCCCTGGTTTTTGCATTGAGTTGTTTTGCCTTCAGCGGCCAATTGCAGGTAGTTGCATGCTCAGCCTCTGGATGGCCACTTTTGATTGGAAGGTGATTTTACAGGTTGCCTGGTGGGAGGCACTTGCAATCAATCTGAATCAGTCTGTGTTGATGAGTGCAACTCATCTCTAGTGCATCTCTTTGCAATAGGGGACTCAACTGGTCACCAACTGTTTGTATTCTGGTTATATTACTATGTAAAAGCAAGGTTGCTGAAGATGGCAGATGACTGCAAGTGCTCACAGACCTAGTCCCATCTTCAAAGTAACCATTTCAAAGGCAACAAGATCACAAGCACGTTGCAGACAGTCACACTAATTTTGGTCGTGCTGCAGTCTCCAACCACTTACCATAGTGTGACTATAGCGACAGGTGTTCTTCAACACAGCACAATTCACCATTAAGTGCATCCCAGTCCGGTTGTTGCAATATGCGCATGCAGTGTCCCGCAGCTTCTTAGGCAGAACTACCCCTCACTTGTCACTTCCTGTTACAAAATACCAAGATGGCAGTGGCCAAAATGCTCAGCTTGAGGCTTTAAGATGAAACTTCACCAACCAATAGGTGATATCATGGTTGTTAAATCCATTTTTTGTATGCAGTCCATATGATCGGAGCAGAGGAGAGAGACAGGTGAAGTGAAAGTAATATTATTTAAGTTGACAAATTGTTACAGCGGGAGCAAAATAAAAGCATTAAAAAAAAAAGCTTATTTATCTGCATTAAATCTTCATTAAATAATAGCTTTCAAACTACTCCAAAAAAAACAAAAAAACAGAAGTTCTTTGTGTTGCAAATATATAATACCTCCAAAGGACTTTGTTAGGAGCAAATGGACAACATAAATTTAAACTGAATAGACTGGCCCCATGGATCAGCTCAGCTACCTGATCCAGCCATCTAAGTCAGTTTGGACCATGTGCTGGATCAGTGCATCCTTCAGTTATGTGTTGTGGACTTTCAGTTGTCAGCGTGACTCTTTGATCCCGAGCCAGAGCATCTGTATTTCAGGTCTGGATCAATATTGTGAATGTTATTTAATAAGCTTAGACAGCTGGTGTCCCTGACATTAATAAAAGAGAGAGAAAACAACATGAATGTCAGTTGTATATTGTTATGGATTTGGATGTTGATATTTTTAGCATACATAAAGGTTGTGCTGAGTTAATAACAGTGTATGTTTTCTCTTAGAGATATTAATATATTGTCAGTTACTAAAAATATTGTAACAGAATCATATCACCCTGTTTTCCATTCTTTGAGATATCAGCATTTTGAAAACAGATAGGAGCAGCTGCTGCTTTGCATAAGGACACTTTATTTGAATCTGGCCTATCTTCAGCATTTCCCATCCTTGATGCACTCATCTCCAACCTGCATGCAATACAGAAAATGAATCATAAGGACATCTGAGGTGGACGGTCATTGTTTCCAAAACTAGTAGGCTGGACTCAAATTGAGAGAGGCTTGAATTTTTCTGCAGAGATGAATTGACAAGCTTTTCTTGCTGCTTTTATCAAAGACAAAATATGACTCTGCAAAGGCTAAGGCTACTGTACACTCACACAAACACGTACTTTTCAGGCCTTTTTGTTTTCAGTGTAAAACATGATTGATTTTGAGCTGGTGGGTGGTGAAATTTCTAAAGTTTAAAAGGCTCTGGAGGGTTTCGAGGCCCAAAGAAGATAGTCACAGCCTTTCAGGGTACGTTTTATTTCAAGGTGTGAAACTGACATAAAGAAACACTTTATCAGATGTAAGAACAGGTTTTCATATTTATCTCTTCTTTTTTTTTTTGTCTTTCTTCAGTGGCTGTGGAGGGAGTAGCCTGAGGCTTTAGTCCAATAGGCTTTAATATCGCCATTGGCTTTGGTGACATTTGTGCTCAAAGGCTATTTTTCACTTGATACCATCTGACTGTTGACAAAACTGACAGAGACCGTGCCACCGACCGGTGTGTGTTAGCGTGTGTGCGTGCACGTGCCCGCCTGTCCATCTATAGCCTCTGACATTAGTATTCAGAGCCGGTAGCTTCCTGACACTATGTTCCTTCACGCCTCTCCTAGAGGATTTCCGACACTCTCTTTCTCTGTCTGTCTCCCTCTATCTCTGCTGCCCTTCCTCTCCTCACTCGCATTGCTTCCAGATACCAACAGCCTACGTTCCTTCCACATTGCCATGGAGACAGACGTGATGTCAGTGCTGGTCTGCGGAGGTTCGTCAGACTATAAACTCATTCTCCCTATGTAATCAGCATCAGCCTAAAGATTATTAAAGAGCACATTACATGCCTGCACCACCTGGTGCAAAATTAAAATGTTTTCTCAAGGACGCACGATCAATAAACTCATGCATGGGGCAAAGCATCTTATGTGGCTACTTTCAGCAGCAGACATCGGTCACTTTAGAGATGGTGGAAAGGGATGATTTGCAACAAGTACAGGTGGCAGAGTGCTATTATGTTCGATTCTGAGGAACAAGAACAGAGCACGCACAAAATTGCGCCACCGTGTTTTGACTTTTTCATTTATTTTCATTTTTGGGTGGTGACACGACACACATGGATTCAGGGCACACACACACACACACAAATCAATACAATAATCTTTCAAAAACATAGGGTTTATATTTGATATTATACTTAAATCTGCAAATACATCCCCTACTTCTACAACAAATGCTGCCTATGGGGTAATTTTAGAAAATAGCATGATTCTGTGTGTTTATTTCTATTAAAGATAATGTTCTTGTAAAGCACCATTTATTTTTGTTGGATGATATACATTAACATCCAACTCCTGGAACATCTTCAAAGATAAATAGCCCTCCCCATGTGAAGAATTACTTTAATCAATTTAAAACTCTTGACTGCATAAAGTACATTTGTAGTGATTAATAATAATTGCCAAACAGCTGTAGGAGCCAAACTTGTTTTTTTTCTCAGAGTCAGATTTTGTTTGCCTCTCAAGTGAGTCTGTCAGCTTTATGACCAAGTCCAACACCGTCTTAGACTGCAGCTGGTGACAGTCTGCTCTGCAGCCTTGGCAGATCATGAATGAACAGGTTTTCCACCTGCTGCTGGTTCTGGCTGGAGTGGCCTTCCAGCTTCAGCAGTTCTCCAGAACAGAACAAGTACCACCGTCACCAGATGCAGTCCAAGTTGGTTGGAGCTTCAATCCAAACAACTACAGCACAAGAGACTGTCTGGAGAAGTAGGTAGATGATGCTGTGGGCTGCAACCCCACAAGCCGACCAGAGGAGAAAATGCAAGGGTGGATACAGGGTTAGCAATTACTGAACTTTCAAAATAAGAGCAAGGGAATTGTCCACTAATAAACTGATTGCAGATGATGTTGTTCCCTTAGATAGGAAGAATAAAAAAAATGTTGCCACCACCTTTACCTGGGTAGCCTGCTTGAGTAAAGCCTCTGTGGGAAACAGTAAAATTCTAATAAAACCTAAAAAGTCCCATTTGCACATTTCCCGTAAGAAATGTGCAAAACACCAGCTCCTTTGTCATACAGTTACTTGAACAATTGCCTCGCTTACAGCAGAGGAACACTTCTTTTTCACACAGCATGTGATCATGTTGAAGTAATTGTGTTGGTTGGTTTGGAGAGTAAATGTTTAAGGGCCTTAATGTTCACACAACTCACATGCATCTCTATGTCTGCCCCCAAACCATCAGCGGTTCTGTCTGATCTTGGATATAATCAGCCTAAATGTCATATAATGTCTCCCCAGCCTTAGAGGAGGTAATTGCACACTGCTGATGGGTCTCAGGTGCCAAGGCAGAGATGTTGCTTCAATCAAAAACCAGACGCTCTTCACTCAAAAATAAATTAGGAGACTGCTGCCGTATGTAGGGGAAAAAAAAACTTCAGAAGAAAAGCGCTCTTCAGAAAAGAGCTAAAATTGGAAGAACTGGTTCATGTTTTGAGTCTCAGTGTTTAGAGATGCACTACATTTAATGCTTTTAGGAGTTTTTGTTCATTTTTAGCATTTCCTTTCCAATTGTGATGTTTCAAAATACTTTTAATAGTGAAATGAGCGCTTTTAGTTTATTTAGTTTCATCCTACACCTGTTAGACATACCATTTTGAGTAACAGCCCAAGCAATTTCTCCAAGACTTTGTTTTGACCTCTGCATTGGACTCTAACATAATATTTATCCTACACACTCCTTTCTCTATTGAGACCGATAAAAGCCGAGCGCAGTGTGAAATTGTCCTCAGTCTGCTCTGTGTCAGAGAGCTTTTAGATCAAGCTTCCTGCAACCTTTCAGAGCACTTTGTAAATGTTTCTGAGGAAAACTAATTAGACAGCGAGTGGCATTTCACTGCTGAAGAATGCATATTGAAATTGTAAATATCCCTCCAAGACACACTTAAAATGTGCATAATATTTAAGGGCGCTGCTGCAATCAGTATTAATAACATGCACAGATAATCTTGCTATAGTGTCAGAGATGCTGTTGTCTCTTGTCTTTGTTTAATGGGATCACAGGTTCAAAGCACTAGCTGCATTGTTAAGTAAACACGAGTGTACACACAATCCATACAAAGTGTGAACCTGTGCTGCTCGCAGTAATGGACTATTGCTGTTCCCTCTCTGGAGAAACAAGAGCAGTAGTAGCTTGTTCAAATGCTAACAATGACATATGCTTCCATTCATGAGCAAAGCCGAAAGTACAATAGCCCCAATTTGTGCCCTTCATCTATTAATATTCAAACCGGAGCTGAGCTTCTGTTTTTCTGAAACCAAGAAGGTCACTAACAGGTGTTCTGAGGCTATTTTCAGACCCTTCATATCATCAAGATGAAAAAAAATACTCAAATTATACCAACAATAAAAAGGGTTTTATGTCAGAGCTTCAAATTTCTTCTCACCCCAGAGAAAGTTGGTGTTAGTAGACTTATACAATGTAAATTCAGATTTTATCACTCTGCATATTAGTTATATTCATTCATAGGAAATCCTTTAGTTATTAAAATATAACAGTGGATTTAAAAATCCGAACACTCCCTTCCCTATTAAACTGATATCAGTTAGTCTGTATATAAACTAATGAACTACTAGGAGTGTACTTCAATTAATAAATTATCTAATTCATGCCTTAATGGAAGAATAATACCTTACTTAATGCAAAAGCTAGATAATTCATCAGTTCTTTATCATGTTCATGTCCCAACAGCGTAGGATTTCATCAGAACTGATACTTAAAATACCATTTGATGCCAAAATTCTCTAAATACCATTGTACATGTTATTTTTAAAGTACTGTAGGTACCATCTGCAGCATATGTACCAAGGCTGCAATTCTTCCAGGAACACCTGGACAGGTCCCACAAGGACAGGTGACTAGTGCAGCTGCCGTGATTGCTCGGCCCTGACTCAGTGACAAGAAAGAGTCAGGTTCGAGGCAGATGACCAAGAGGTGATAATTGATTCACAAAAGGCAATATGCAAACAATGTCATTGTGCTTTTCACAAGAAGGGAGGAAATAGACCCGCATCCAGATCTATCCAGAGGATTCAAGGTGGATGAGTTTCAATTCAACATCCAACAGCATCCAAACATATCTTGTTCTTGTTCTTTTACACATAAGAACACTCAGAAAAGCTAAAAAAAAATAAAGTTTAAAAAAAAAAAAGAAAATTTAGGAATGAAGGGAAAATTAAGTAATTTAAGCAATTAAGTATCTGGTTTAAAAAAATGATTAAAAAAAAAAGTCATGGCACATAATGTGTACTCAGTGAATACAACCGCAGACTTTTAGCTGCAGGCTTTGCAGTGAAAGACTTAATACTATATAAATTTATTAAAGTCAATGTACCATTAATGTAAAAAACATTTTTTTTAAGTTGTTTTCCTCACTTAAAATAAAATCTTGATTTCTTTTGCTCGTTTTCACTCTCTGTCCAGCAAACCCCTCTGTGATGGGTGCTCCTAAAGTGCACACTCTAAAACAAACTCAGCTGCCAACTTAGCTAAATGTCGCCAACTTAGTGACCTTTAGTTACTTTTCTGACAAATCTTTGCCACTGGCTCTCTGATTTGCTGTTTTTGCCACAAGCACATCACTCTCTGCTTCTGCACTGTTCAAAAAACAGCAGTGCATTCAGCTCACCTACAGTAGCTTAGTAAAAATTAATCATCCAGAGATGTGCCATTACAAGACACAGTTTAAAATTGAATTTATTGTACAGTACTGTCATGGTTTTTAAACATTTGTCCCCCATCCGTTACAACAGGCAAGGTTGGTTTCTTTTAATCATGAAACCAATTTATTCTTAGGCTTTAATCTCACCACATTGCAGTCTTTCTTTCTATTATCCTGCCAATATAGCCTCCAGATGAGCCAAAAAACAAAACAAAACTCATGTCATTTGAAAGTTATTGGCAAGAAGCCTGCAGCATCTTGTTCCTGTATTTATTATATGGCCTCATGAGCTTGATTTTTACATGTTATGTACTCGCGTCATTAACATGGATAAAACAAACACGCATGCATGCATTTACTCTCACTGTGGAGGAATTTAGGCCATTGCCATAGTGATGTAGATGTCTAGATGACTGATGATGACTCTGAAGGGTCCGTATGGATTACTGCTCAGAGAAGGCCTCGCTGATGATGTGAAGGAGGTTGGGGAGATGGCGGAGGTGCGTGCATTGTGTATGTTTGCGCGCACATGTCTGTGTGTGTACACGCCTGTGCAGTGGCTAATGATGAAGATGTGCTGTTCTTCGTGGCTCCTGTGAGTTGTTTCAACATGCTGCTGTTTCTTTGATGGTCCACACACACACACATACATCCACGCACAACCAAGCAGACACACTCACTCTCATATTTTTACTGTTTGTCTCTCCCTAAGAGCCGTTCACTCTCTTTCTCTCTCATTATTTAAACACTCGAAGAGCTTGCAGCACATTCAGCCATTACACACACATTTGGCACATCTTCAAACACAAAGTAAAAATGGATGCAGACAGGTGGATGTGGCAGGTGTAGAAACCCTTACAAGCGATATGAAATAATAGATATTTTTTTCTTTGTAAGTATAATGATTAACAGAATAACGCATGCACAACACTATAGTTGTAATCTTTAGAAGAGCAAATACATTAATAATAGAGAAAATGATGTTGCGACACTTAAAACTGACTGAATAATTAATCATTTTTTCACATGTAAATTGATATTTGAGAGAGATTTTAAACTGCAGAAGCCACACACCCTAGTAGAAATAGGGGCACTGCACCATTCCACATTGCAAAAACAGGGACCCAAGACCCGGCCCCTCAGACTCTGCAAATCCCAAACCAAGCATCTGCAAGCACCTGCGTGGAACTACCCCAGAGTCTCCACGCTGCAACGCACAGCACCAGAAAGTGTCCAGTGCCAACATCCAGGCGGCACGCGGCGGACCAGAGCATTAGGCAGCTTGAATGCTGGATTCTTGTATTATGTATTTATGTGTTATATTTATGGATTGAGATGATGTGTACAGGTAGCTAGCACATAATTTGTCAGCTGTGTAAATGAGAGACAGCTGGTGAGTTTTCAGCATCTCAAAGTCAGACTGTTGAGTGATCTGATTATTAATGGAGAAACAGTGTTTGTGATGCGCTTGCCACACTCGTCTCTATGTTAAATACTGGCTATGCTCAAAAGTTCACACACACACAATAGTTTAATTTGCGGGAAATAACTGCGACGGGATTGGCAATCAAAAGAAGATGCAGAAAATTAGCATTTCAATGCGGCAAATGCAGCAAATCAGGTCCTAAGTATTGGTTGTTTTAGTCACTCCTTCTCACCATCAGCATTGAGCAGTTCTGCTTTCGTTGTAGAAGATCCTGGAAAACAAATTGATGTCTTGATGTCCAGTGCTTTCGTCAGCCTGCTGATTGATAACATCAAAGTAGTGCGGCGCACATCTGTTCAGAGAAAACAAGCCTTTTTCTTTTTACCGCATCTTCTCGAAAGCAGGTTATTGTCGAGCACGCTGAGGAGAAAAGTTTGGAAAGATTAACAAAAGGGAAAGTGTGGGAGAGCTCATCTGTTTAATTAAAGACCATTCTGAAATTTTTAAGATCGGATCTGAGATTGAAAGACGCAACTTTTCACAATCTTATTATGTGTTGCCTCTCCACTAAAACCCAGCCTAAAGTTCCCCTGCTGGCAGCATCTTACAAATTCACTAAAATTCCTGCATTAAAATTCCCCCTCCATCTGATGGAAAATTGTATGCTCTGCTTTCCTTTGCAGAGTCAAGCGTGGTTATGGTTTGGACAGTCTATAATTCAGTCTCCAATTAAAAACCAGGGTAGCTCCACAGTAGAAGAGATTGCATAAGCGCCTGGCTCTGCCATTATGTAATACAATGCAGATGAAACGGTGCACTTCACTGTTTGACACAATTATTGGCACAGATGTTTTTTTTGGTTTTTTTTTTGCTCTGCATGGTCATGAGTCCAAGATTACAGCAGCTTCTCTTGTTTTGTTTTTTTTCTTTTTTTAATCACTGGTTGTTGTACAGAAAGTAATTAAGGTTTTTGTTAACAGTATTTAAATATCTCTTAAATATCTATTCTTAATATTCAATGTGGACTGCTCTGAATCGAGATATACTCTTACAGAATCCATCAAATCTGTATTTGCCTGCTTCTTTTTATTTTTATCACCTCTGTTGAGGGTGCTGAGCTTTTTTAGGGCAGATCAATCTTACATCATGAATCAGCTTTCTTATATTTTGACATTTGCATTCAGCAGACATATTTTTCTGGAAAGGAACCCACTCTTTTTTTTTTCTTTTTTCTTTTTTTTTTTGTGGTTGAAATGTCTGCTTTGAACAGGAAACTGAGGCTGAAATAATCAGTAAACCCCCTCCAGCTGCTCTTCACAGAGCTGTTTGACTTTGCGGCACCTCAGAGAAACCTTAAAAGAAGTCTTGGTCTTGCTGACATTAGAGGCTCTGCTCACGTTTGGAAGTGAAGCTCTCTGACAGAGAGAAACAAGGACAGCAGAGAGTGGCCCTGTCCTCACATCTCCTCTATCCACTCCCATCCACTCCCACTCCCTTGGGTCTGCTTGAGAGAAATGAGCTCTCCACAATACGGCGCTTCGTTCATGCAGAGACCTCTAGTGGCGTCCAACCTGTCTGTTCTGTGTCTGTCTGAGTTTATATAGGTTATGCAGACATGTTGGTCAAGCCTGTCCTGAATTTCTAATGTATATCTGTGCCAGTGAGAGCATCATACCCTGATCCAGACTGGTGATATGTCGCCTGTTCTCCTGCCAAGCCACAGCAGCTCTGCCAACAGTCATGTATCTGTCAACCAACATCCACAGCTCTCCCGCTCACACTGCCTACTCCAATATTTATCTGAAAAAGAAGCCTTGTATAAACTGTTTGTATTAGCCCTCGCTTATGTGTCCTACAAAACAAAACAGATTGGAAACATTAAACACGGGAGAGCAAATATGAGTAGTCCAGTTATCATTGCAGATTTTTCTGTCTTCTGCATCCAACCATCAGGGCAAATCCTGTTTTTGTTTGTGCTCCTGGAGCTGACTGTACCAGCTCTTTGAATTTGCATTATGCAGCTTAATTCTTGAGATATGATTTCCCAGAATTTAAGGACTGTTGAATAGCTAACTGATGAAAATAACTTTGACTTTACCATTGCTACAAAGTTTCAAAAAAGCGGGGCGAAAAGGTTCTTTACTGTGGAAAGCCATCGCAATGAAATCTCAGAAAGGTGTCCGAAATTTTTGCCACAAGTTGTTGCTGTCCTATAGGCAGGAAGAGGCACATTAGTCTGGCAGAGCAACATAGTGGAGAGCTGATATAAGCAGTGTCCAAAGGAAAGATAAGAACTAGGGCAGGACCCTGAGAATTTAAATGCTAATAGAGCAGATAGTAGAGACTAAAGAATCTTTGAACATCCAGGATGAGTTGGAGATGGGCAGGACCAGTGTCGCACGAATGCAGACTTTCAGAAAAGCAGTGAGTTTTTAAACTGACCAGAGGGCAAAAAGACCTTTTGGATCAGATTGATCACATTAGAACTGAGGATGAGGAGCGTTTAATGGTGTCGGTTATGAAAACAGTGCAACATACTGCCCTTAATAGTCAGAGCTCATCTTCACCTGCCAAAGACTGAAATGATTGCCGGTGTGTAGTAAAGAATTCACAGCTGGAAATGATATACCCTGTTATTTGTTAGTTCAGTTGAGGTCTATATTTCAGGAAGAGGAATATTTTAGAGTCTAGTGATGATCGTGTACAGATTTGATTAGTATTTTGCAAATGAACCTATTTCTCTCAGAGGAGTCTAAAGAAAATGAATCTCGAGTTCGCCGGGCAGTAGAGCGGATTGTTTTCATTCATCAATAATGTCTCTGTTGTTTTTCGCTGACATTTCTTTCAAATGTCAGAAAATAATGAAAACAGCACATCACAACAGAACCCAAAGTTTTGGCTGGCCTATGTGATTAACTCACTAATCATTCAAGCCCTGCCTGGCATGCTTAAGGTCCCACTGATGCTATGAATCCTTTGTTGTACCTCAGTAATAGACATTTGTATTATCATTTACACTTAATCAAAGGCTAATGAAATCCAGCTATTTTTATGGCCAACAACAACCAACGTTGCTGTTCTGTGCTCTGCTTATATAGAGCTTGTTAGCCTGTTTTGCTCACGGTTCTGCACTCTCATCAACCTTGTTTCCAGCAGCAGCAGACATTGTTTTAGTGATAAATCTGTGATAAGCCTGGTGGGCACAAGCCTGATTCTCACTGAATCGTACTGTTGCTCTGTATCTGGATATTTTTAAATCCCATTTAAACCCTGATGCAGACCGGCGATAAGTTGCCTGTTCCCCTGCTGTGTTTGATGGTGTTTGCCCCCACCCTCATTAGTGTCACCTGTGTTTAGCCTGCCACACCTGTTTGCTATTAGTCTAAATGCCTTAATGCTATAAATGGTCTTCTCCTACTGGAGCAAACTGTTAAAAACACATGAAAAATTGTTATCCTATTTTACTCTCCCGTGCACTGCAGAGCTCACAGTGTTGCTATTTAAAACTGGCCATTATTGTAGCATTATATGAAACACAGATAAATAACACCTGTTTGTTAGTATTTATGCCTCCTGCTTTTCACTCCTAATCTATGACCACTGCCTCTTTTGTGAATTCAATATTTGGATTTGGGATTTTACCTTGCCTTTCTTTGTGTGCCTGCATTTGAGTCCGATTTTTTTTTTTTTTTTTTAATGATTTGCACAGCATTTGAAAACTGAATGCCATGCCTACAATTTTCGTCCACAGGAAGTCTGAACTCCCTCAGATGGTGAGCGAAAATTACTTTAAGAAACATGAAATACAGGAAATTTTAGAGGCTCTCTTGCTTCGCTCCCTCTAAAAGCAAACCACAACCCTGATCACAAAGGTACCTGACAATCTGTCTGTTTAATCAGCTCAGCAGCCTGTAAGTATTCAGTATTCTCCATTTAAGACCAATGAAGCTACTCAAATGGACATAGAAAGATCGGCTGCAGTGATATAGCTGCCTGCAAATGAGCTCAATTATCGACCGTGTTTACACACGTCAACATGAGACTGGCTTCCATACGCTGACCTGTAACACCTAATGACAGCACACAAAAACTTATTACAACAAACGCACTCCCTCTCATTTGGCACAGAGGAGCAGTAGCCACGCAGACACCAATCAATTTGTCCTAGTCTCATCTCCTCGTCCTCGCCCGTGTGATCATCGTGATGTCCATTTTTGCTTAATGTCTGGTCGGGTTTTCTTTATCGGCTACATTACAGTTTTGTTCAAATTGAAAACGTTGACCAGAATGCACAATTTTAAGTTATCTCACTGGGTCCAACCATTTGACTGCAGGATTAAAAAAAAATTATATATCTTCATAGACGGGGCTTCTTTTAACAACTTTATGAGGTGATAGGGTAAATCATTTAATACGTCTTTCTTCGTTTTCAGTTTTGATTTTTAGAATAAATGTGTTCCTCTTGCACATTAACTTTCTTTATATTTTGGACTCTGTTATGGGTTTGCATGGGAGCTTAATGGGTTTTTGAGTTGAGCCATTGCTACAGTTCGTTTTATATCTGTCTTGTGGTAGAGAGCCACTTGAGGAAAGGGAAACACAGCATTGGTGTGAGCAGGTAATGATGGTGGTGGTAGATTGAGCTTCGCTGTTTTTTTCCCTCCTCTAATCATTAGATATTCCTCTCCACACTTAGCTCAATGACTCTCAAGGTTGGAGCAGCGACGTAAAGGGACACCACTGCGAGGACTATAAATACAGTGCCAACATGTTGAAATCTTTTTTCTGCTGCCTCCTCTTTATCTGCTTTCTGTCTGACTTGACCTAGCCATCTCTCACAGTCAGATTGAGATGAGAAGAACATCAGCCATGAGGGAATCTCAGAACAAAGTGCAACATGAACATGTGTTCCTGTCCTGCAAAGACAGACACACATAAGCAGTCTCTGACCCTCTGCGCCTGGTAAATAGATCTATTTAATAGCAGCTCCCAACTGAAACTCAGGCAGTGACTCATTTGTTTGAGGCCCAGGTTGACTCCCACAAGGTCAGCTGTTGTGCGTAAACCAATACAGTCTGTATTAAGGAACGAAGAGCAGAGCAGAGACACAAATACGTCTCGATTCCCTGCTGAGGCTCAGAGCCAATAAGCTGCTGCTTGAGATGTATAGGAGCATTACAGCTGCATTCGGACAAAGCAAAGGAGTGCAGTTTGTTTGTCTTTGTATTTCCTTACGGGATCTATTTCTGTTCTTGTGTGTATGTGTTTGCGTGTTAAACTCTTTGATGAGAACAATACTCGCGTATTCATGAGAATTCGCAAGCGGATAAGGCTACGTAATGCAAAGTAGCTGTCAGCGAGGAGGAGAAGGAAAGAAAAGGAAAGCAAGCAAAAAAAAAAAAATGGGGCAGTTGTATCAGTCTGAAGCAATCAAGAAAGGAGACGACATATTTACCATAAACAGTGGCGTTTATGTGTTTCTTCTCCAGCTACTGCTGCTGTAAAGTGTGAAAATCAAATGAGCCCGCTGAATGGAATAGTTCACTATAGCTCATTCAGTTTGGAACATGGATAAATATGGAATCGCATTAAGTCTTTGTTCTAATCTTTTTGATGACAAACAATATCATTCAGAATGGGATTATACTTTATATGTGACAGTAGATGCATAGTGATATGGTAATTTCTGCAGAGGTGCTTAATAGCTGGCATACTGATCTCTGTCTACATCTCAGAAGGGAAATGGGGCAATCACTGATTTAAACTGATTCAAATCTTTGATATATCCAAAACCTAAACAGGCACAACAGACATGTTAAAATTCTCTGTGTCTCCTACAAAGTGTATAATTCTGTATACATTTGGTGTAATCCATATCTTGCAGATGTTGGAGTAGACACATAAAATCACAGGCTTTAAAACACGGCTGAAGCTGCACTCGTCAAAGTGGTAGCTAAGTGTGATGAATTATCACCCATTATCTGCAGCTCCTTGTTGCTGTAAATAACATTTTAGCGTCTTTCAGCTAATTGTTTTGGTTTTATGGCCCCAGACTGAACTGCTCTTTTCATTGAAAAGCCATGGACATTGGCAGCCCAGTGCCTAACGGCAAACAAAGTCAATTATTGATTGTGGAGCATTTAGCAGCTGAAGAATCAGATATTTCCACCAGGAGTGGGTGGAAACACTAGAAAAACTTTAAGTAGATTAATAAGTGACCCTAACTTTATCTGCAGGTGGCCAAAAAAGGAGCATACTCTCCTTTAAAAAATATGGTGAGAGGTTGTGTGATTTTAGCTAAATTGGAAAAAGGAAAAACTGCTTATGCTAAAAAGTATGCAAGAGCTAGAGAGGACACGCAGAGAGGAGCAGTTGCTCAGTGATCCTCAGGCTAGAGGAAAATGAAGAAGGGCACAGAATTGTAAGGCACCTCTGCCACAGAGTGAAGGACTTTGTTCCCTCCAGAATCCCCCTGAAGTGGACTTTAGTGTGGTGGAAGACCGTGGTGGTCCTGAGCCCTATCAATTGGAGCTGCTGGCTCAAGCCTCACTAGTGCCTAAAGCTGAAGCTTGCCCACTCGCGCGCTCTTTCTCTCCCTTGCTTTCCTTTTCTTCCTTGCTATCGATGGACCGCTCTGCCATCTGCATCTAGCACATATTTGAAAATGAGCACACGTTCACAGGCTTCCACTAAAGAGCAAGACTTGGGAGAGTGGGTTACCCACCTCAGATTAGAGAACATTAACAATCTGTTTCTCTCTCTCTTTATTTTCCCCCCAAAATATAAATTTCATGACTTGCAGTCAACCATTTATTACTACTCTGTCATGGGACTGGCTTTGCAAAATTTGTGGATCAACAGTAGATGCACGTTGAGCTGTTTTCAAAATTTGGTAGAAATGTCACTATTAACACCAGCACTGACAGTATCATCAGTTACTGTCCAGCAGAAACAAATGCTTTTGTCACTAGCAGTGCTTATTTTAGGTAAAACAAAGCCTGCCTGATTTGCATTTGAGTATGGACAGTATGTTTAATAGAGACATTTAGGACATACGTTGGTTTAAAATAAGAATCCGGACAGATATTTCCCACAGCTGTTCTGGCCAAATAGGTGTATATAAACATGACTTCTAACTGTTGGTGTTAGCCTAGATTAATAAAGTAATGCACAATGTTGGAAACATCCTGAATAAGTATGATTAAGTATGATGATTTGAATTACATCCTTTTATTGTTCCAGTGTGCTTGCATCACATAAATGTGTTTCTATAGAAATATAATTTGTGTTGATGTGACATCTAAAAGAGGACATTTGCTACTTAAGGGTTATTTGATTGACTTGTGCACGCTCTCACCAACAGGAACAGTCATGCTGATCAGATGTCAGCCTGCTCACCACTCCTGAATAGCTCTCCCATCGACTCTACTGCTGAGGGAAGTGTCCAGATTTATACGTGTGTTGCTTTTGAACAAGTGAGGAAAAGTTAAGCGACTCGTGTGAGAACGCTGAATAGAGCTGGAAAAGCAACAAGGGAAAGACTTGATGGCAAATGAAGTGAGATAAGAGACAGGTTAGTTGGCAGCAGCGGGAAAGTAAAAGGCTGAACGCCCGTTGAAGGTGGGGATGAAGGAAAAGGCAGGTGCTTTCAGAGAGAGGAAGATGGCCAGAAATATAAACATTTTGAGTGCTGGTTACAGGGGATCCGCAGTTAAATGCTTCTCCTCGAACGTTCTTTATGGCTCCTTCACCTGCAATATAAGGAGAAATGTGAACTCTGCCTGCCATCTACAGAAGAGGCTTAAGAATGTTGTTCATGATATACAGCGAACACTGTAGGCACTTGAGATCCTTATCCATCACATAGTATTACTGCAATATCACTGTCATGCATTGGTGATCATGCCAGATACAGTGTATTATTCTGAGTTAGGTATAAAGCACAGAAAGCTTTTTGTGTCCAAACCTTCGGCTCAGCACTGTATGTCATAAATGCAAATACAGCCAACCCCAACCACGCTGCTTTCAGCGGGAACATGTGCTCTATGAAAGGAAAGAGTGGGCCAAAAAAACAGTAGAGGATAGAGGACTTGCATTATTTATTGCGAGAGCCCACAGAACTAGGAGCGGTGTGTGAAACCATGTCTAGACATTCCATACTATAAACGAGCCTGGCCTACTGATTGGCCCAGATAAAGGTGGCAGATTAACACCAGCAGACAGCCCCGGATCAATCGGCTGCATAGAAGAAAAAGCTGGGCACAAATTTTCTCTCGGGCTGCTAGATGAAGACATTTTTCTCCAAAAGAAACGAGTCTCTGTAGACTCTGTCACTTTTTCCAGTGAAGCTTTTTAAAGAATTTTTGGTGCATTTTATGTCTTTACCACACAGTGCACAGCAGAAAGAAGCAGGAGGTGGGATTGACATTCACCAAAGGTTAAATTTGGACTAGAATTGGACTTGACTTACTCAAGATTTGACTCCCTGGAGGCTAGACCTGTCACAAGGTTTTATATCAAATCAACTTTCGACCTGGAAACAGCCTTTCACAATAGACACAGCAACAGGTAGGTCACACTTTATACACACAGGATCATGTTAGAAATGAGACAAAACCATATCAAAAGTGTATTATCTGCAAACACTGAATCATTTGTCAAGCAACACGCAGTTACTGCTGTAACTGTCAAGGTCAAGAAGACAGAAAATTGTACGCGACTGAAGTGGCTCATCTTTTAGAGAAAAGCCCCATATTGATAAACACTCTTATGATTTGATTAATTATTATCAGGAAACAGAACTCACTTGTCAGCATTTTTCATAATTTAATGTATGTTGTCATTTATAGCAATCCAATCCAATCCAATCCAGTACGTATTAGTGTAACAATCTGATGCTTGTGTGGATTGTGGGGATGAAGAGGATCCAAAGTGCAGAACACAGAGTTTATAACAAAAACGCGACCCTTTAATGCTGATGACTAAATCCAAAGGGCGGATACGACAGACACAAGGGATACCAAACACTAGAAACATTATGCCATGAACATGTTCGGTAATCAAAAATTAGAACAGCAGCAAATCAAAACAAAGGATATTTAATAATAAACAACTCAATCCTGAGTGCACAACCCAGTACCATAATAATTAGGCCTATTATTAAAATAACCGCTTATAGCACTGAATGCATGTTCTTGATGGTGAATTGACATTGAGTGATGGAAGTGGCTGATGTTTTATCTGTTATGTCCTATCACATTTTTAGGAATTTGAGGTTATGAAGGGCTGAAAGACTTTAAAATAGCTAGATATTGCAAATTGAGATTTCTTTGTTTGCCTGGCACAGAAGAAGAAGAAAGAAATAAAAGACTTGACATTAACTATCAGCCCAGCTGTTATCTTAAACATCGGTTTTAGTTCAGAATTTCTCAGTTGTTGTATCCCTCCTGAACACGGCTTTAAAGGCGTCACTGTTAAAGGTCAACATTCAGACCAAAGGCCTGAGACTTGTATCTCCTTCCTCCGAGAGACTCGGTGAACTTAAGACTGAACAAAACATCCCTTCACAGTTTTATTCCTCTGGTTGCGGGCACATTGTTCATGTTTTTCACCTGTCTGGGCCTTTTTCACTTAGTATCTAATTACCTGTTTAATGACCACTCTGTTGTTTACCTGCTGGTTTTCTCACATTTGATGCAGTGCAGCTGGTTTTGTTGAATCTGGGCTTTGCCAAGCAAATCTGTTGTGATGAAAGGGTTTGTGAAGTTCTTACAATTGACTTGTGACCCAGTATCTGAACACAAGTGAGAAGTGGAAAATGGGAACCGACAGAAAATAGGAAAAGAGATGAGAAAGCGAGTAAAGGAATTATAATGAGCATGGAAAAGAGGGAGGAAGGTTATTACTGTTGATATGACAGTCATCCTTGCATTAAAATATCCAGACAACATGGTTTTGTTCTGCCTTAATGTCTGTTGATACAGACGCCTGAGATAAAATTAGGCTTTCACAAGCAGTGATGACAGGAAGCCTTCATCAACATGCTACCTGAGCATCCACCTCCTGTGCTGCACTCTGATTGCACCCAGGATGAGAGCATTTAGCCCGGCTTTCCCCATCCTGTGCAACAGCCTTCCATTCCTCTCTGCCACTACAGAACTGACATGGTCCCCTTCCTTCTCTTTGCTTTTTCTGCCCACATCGGGGGCAACAGGGAGGAAAGTCAAATGTCAAGTAGTTTGTGCTTCTGTGAGAAATGCCTGTCAAGTCTCGGCTCTGCTGGATGTGGCACTGGCATTGGTCTCAGCTGTGTCTCCTGACAGCTGAATCCGCTACACCCTAATGTTCTCTGACTCACACTCTTTTCTGCAGCCCGGGCCCAGTAAAGTTTGTGTGTGAGCTGATCACGGAAACGCGGGCCTGTTAGAGTGGGATCGTGTCACAAAGAGAGATGAAAGAAGTGGCGAGGTCTAAGTTGGGCTAAGTTCTCCGATAAGTACTCTTAGCAGAAAGAGCACACAGAACAAATAAAATAACTTGTTAAAGGGTCCTGTGTGTTTACACATGACAACTGGAGCAATGTTTAATGCTAAGAATGAAACTCTTACTATATGTCATTCATTTGAAAGGACCATTAAATTGTCTTGTTTAATCTTCAGCGACAAACAGAGATACCGTAGACTTACGGTTAGGATGCAGCTCACAGTGTATTTCTAAAAAATCTGCTTGGTGTTCTTTAGTTCCAAAAAGGAGAAGTGGAAATGATTAGTGGATTCAGCTTGTTTGTGGGTCATAATTAATTTTTAGATCATAAATGTCAAACCTTCCCTTTTGCAGCTTATTAGATGAGAGGCTATGATGCCTTTTTTCAGAGGCATGATGCCTTTGCCCTTTTTTTTTATTATAAAAAACAGTGTTCGGTTTCTCATTTTAAGCCATCTCCTGGCCTCTTTTTGTTTTCTCTCTCTTGGTTTGGGCTTCAGTAAATGCCACATAAAAAAAGTGCAGTCATATACTTGATGTAATTCTATTTTTAAAGAAGAATGTTTAGATTCTGCTTATGGAAACTCCCTCCTTTTTTTTTTCGGAAGCGCGAGAGATGGGTTAAGAGAAGCCGACCATCAGACCATTTCTGATCAGCCTGCGCGAGCAGCCAGACTTAAATGCCATAAAGCAGTGTGATAAACCTAGCAGGAGAGGGTAGACAGCCCTGATAAGACTGAAGCTAAGTCAGCTTGGACCTAAGAATGTTGTTCCCACATCTTTATGGAGACCTGGCTCCATCACAATAATCTGCATCAAGCTGTGGCACTGGACAGATGGACAGTTTTCCTCACTGATGGAACACACTCCAGTGGGAATAGAAGGATGGACTCTGCATTCACATCACTTCCCAGATATGGACTTTTGTAATGTTAACACATCTGCCTTATTATATGTGTTTATCAGTGCATCTGTTGCTGCTGTTACATTCCTCCAGATGCAAATTTAAAAAATACACTTTTACGAGTTCGCCAGCAGCATGAAGGCTCTACAGAGGGTGATCCAGAACATCTCCACACCTTTCTTTTTTCTGAAGCATATAAAATGTGTGGGGTTTTTGTTGTTGTTTTTATGACTAGCAAAAATGACTACATTTATATTTTTGGCATGCACTCCTGTGCTGAATAATGGCAGCAAAAATTACCTTGAATTTTAAATCTATATAGAATAGACAGGATGACTGACTTGGAAACTCTTGTCAGCAGTTTCTACTTTCCTCTGAAACACTAGGCTAGCACATATTCAGCACTCACTAATAATGCACTCATCTGTTTCTGAGTCCATAGTGCTCTGTAGCCTCCTTCTGTTTTGTATTGTTTGCCTGCATGCCATTATGCTCCTTTCAAGTCAAACCATTTTAGATTCACCTCTTGTATGCTGTAATTTCTTGCCAGAGTTTTATCTTCTAGCACAGCAGAAACCTCAGGGTTTTTTTTTTTTTGGCTGTCAGTGTGAGCACTGAAAGGAGTGTTCATCTCCACCACTACCTCAAATTATTCTTCCTCTTAATTTTTTTAAAGCTAGTTGGTAGTTTTGTTTTTTAGTTTCACAATTTTGCTTTATTAGCATGCATATGGGTTGTCATGTCGTCTTTTTTTTTCTTTTTTCTTTTTTTTTTTGCTTCTGTTTGAATATATGGATGATAAAAGTGGGCACTGCCGCATTTAATAAGGCGAACTTGTCCTTTAATCAAAAGCACTGTGGCCTTGCCTGTCATTCTGTCTTTGTGAAGAGGTTTTAGATCTCTTTTATCTAACGCCTTAATGGTGTACAGTATAAGGCAGCATGTTTATCAGACCGTCACATAACACTTACGAAAACATGGCTTGTTTGATCAACGCTGTCGGGAGGAAGTGAACCGCAACGCACGAGCTAACATTTCTGGCTCGTGTTGCTTTTAACGTTTGCAAGAAACTGTCTGCAGAAGAAGTAATTGTGGTATTAGTTTAACAAGCACTTTTGGCTTTCATCCATTTTAACTTCTGAAGGAAAGAAAAGCGAAGGGAGAGAGGGAAACTCACCAGAGCCTACACTTAAAAAAAAAAAGTTTGTTTATAAAGGACTGTTTGATCAACTCCAGCTGATTGTTTCCTTTATCATTTAACAGGATACATGTCTCCATCCTGTGTTTTCTTTTCAGCAAACACATGTTCTTTCTGTCTGGGCTGCCCTGTGTGTTTTACTCCTGTGGCTGGTATTGAGGCTGGAGTGAGATCCATCATAGTGCTTCATTATGCTGTTTCTGGTATTCTGTCCATCTCATGAATGTAAATGGTGGCACAGAGGCGCTTAACATTCTGGTTCCTGATCGAGCCGGTGCTGACTGAAGGAATCTTAGTCCAGTTTCAGCCATTCCCACAGACTTACGGGTGAAGTTCTGAAGTCTTCGGCTTGCCCTTATTCAAGCCTTTTATCTCATCTCTGATCATCAACATCGAGCATTCGATGAAGTATTTCCTTCTTTTTTGTTTTCTTTTAAACGTTTTTATCTTCTGCCAATTTACTTCTTGAGGTTAATTCTCCAATAACCGCTTTAATTCCAGCCTCTAACAACCACTCCTCCATTTCAGTTCATTTGAATGATAAAATACAAGATTTTGCCCAGGGCAGCAGTCTTAGCAGAAATGCCTAGATCTCCCTTACCTCAGCCACCTCCTCCAGCTCTTCTGCAGTGGGACACTGAGGAGTTCCCAATCCGAACCTGAGAGACATAGTCTTTCCATGTCCTTGTCTACCCCCAGGGTCTCCTACTTGTTGGACATGCCCCAAACACTTCACTTAGGAGGAGTCCACAAGATATCTCTATCAGATGCCTGAACCACCTCAACCTCAAAAAACACAGCTCATAAACCTTTATTTGTTCTAAATGACTTCTAGTGCTTCACCTGCAGTATCCTCACAACCCACCAAGGGGCTTCGTCACACACTTTGGGAATCACCGGTCTACTGATATTGCATATTGCATATTTTGCAGAAGAGAATTTGAATTGAATTAGAATATGAATACTGCATGTAGAACGCACAGACATTATAAAAGATGGACGTAGCCACGTTGACGTCACCCATTGGTTTTGGACTCCACTTTTTGAAGCTTCAGCGTTAGCGTTTTGGCTGCTGTCTTGTTGGTTTGGATGAGAGGGTTGGGTGCTAATTTATAAGCTAATTAGCTTGGCTAACAAGCTGCATTCACAATATATGGGTGCAATGAGTGAATTAGTGCTAAGTCATTGACTAATAAAGTGCTAGAACTGTACTTACCAAAAGTGAAGCACAAACCTGTGAGATGGTCTGTACCACTGTACGCCATATTAGTGAGATAATCAAATAAGAATAAAGGGGCTCTGAAAACAGCACACACACAGTGAAGAGGTCAAGATTAATGACTGGAAGTAGTGGATGATGCCTAGCAGACTTTGTAGAGCTCCAGCTGCCAATGTTGGGACACCCGTCGATCAGCAGGGCCACGCCCATAGCTCAGTTATCCAGGTGGATATATCCAGGTGCAGTTATAAAAAAATTCACTTCATTCAGAGCTGTTATGAAAGGAGAAACTACCCAAAGAGTCTTTGGGACTGAGTCATCACAAAATTTTATCTTGTCAAGTCAGGATTTAAATTCCTTGTTTTATGACCAAATGGTTTCAAAAGTAATAATAGCCTCATTACTTTAACGTTACCAGAGACCATCTGGAGACCTTGTTCAAATCCCATCAATATTATTATACCATAATTTGTCAAACATTCCCTTCTAGTTGAAATATTGTGGCAGGACATTATCTGAGTGGGCGTACTGCAGCAGGGGAATGTGGTTGTATCAAAGCAGAAGCCTGCATGTGTGGATCAACAGCTGTATGTTGCAGCTGGTTGTGGTGGTCAGCAGCAACTTTTAAGTGCATCACTAATATTTACAGAATCATGTTTAATATAATCTTAAAAGATCTCAAATGGAATCATATCTATGTCTCGAGCCTTGCAATAGACTGGCAACTTGTCCAAGGTGTATACATAGAAGGATACACAGAAGAGGATGGATGGATCTTTAGCTTGATTCCTTTTATTAAAAACATAGCAAACATTGCTATTTTAGGGCTACAGCTCCATAGGTGTCAATTCATTCCGGGCTACCTTACAAGTACCACAAATGAAACAAGGACTTGTGGGAGAGCCACAGCTTTGAGAAATCCTCCTATGCTCATTCTCATAACATTTCCCCCTGTCATCCCAAATAAATTAATGCTCCTAGCAACAATTATCAGCATCAGGATCAAAATAAAAAATGCTCTTTTTGCAGTAAAGTGCATGCTGCAATCCTTTAGCAAGTCACATTTGTATGGGTGCAGAGCAGACTGTGGTGTTCATGGCCACTGCTGGGTGAGCTCAAATGCAGCCGTCATCAGTTTAATTAAGTTGATGATGCTGTTTCACTTAGCAAATTCCAGCTTTATACTAGCAATATACTGGCTATGGCCTGGAAGGCAGCCATGATATTATGGTTGCTCATCTGCTTATATATTTTAGAGTGAAGCAGGCTAAATCCACAAAGACAGGTAAACCTCAGCCAGCAGCACAGGTCAGCTGATCACAGCCTGTCCACAAAGGAAATATACTGGATCTCACATTATTTAGAGTTGTTTTGAGACGAGTCATTTTTTTCCCCGCTGCACCTCTACAAAGGATCTTTGGGTTCCCACACCATCCAAATTCCACTAACACTTGTATGTGGATTTTTTTTTTATATAGACTCAGGCAAATATGAATCTGTCCTAAAAAGTAGAAATAACAAAAAAAAGAAATGTTTTGGGGGTTCTTTGTTTCAGTTTTGTTGGTAGGACTGAATCTGATCTGGAATCCACTATATTTTAGAGCCACCCATAGACATCCTGTGTGTTCATTGATCACCCTCTGTGTTTAACTACACTGTATTACACATTAGGTGGACAGGGATTGGCTAATATCGGATTTGTAATAATGGCTCAATATTCACCCAAATTGTTTGAGCAGACTGTCGTCAATCAAGCTTATACACCATGTAAATAATTACATTACGCATGCAGTGATATTTATCATGTGATCTAAGGAAGACATAATCTAACAAAGAAGACATCTACAGATCTCTCAGTTGTCAAAAATAATGCATTTACTAAGGACTTTTCTTTATAATAATCTGTTGTTCTTTCAGTTTGGATCAAGCCTGGCAGAAAGATTTACTGTCTCAGGGGTGAAACCATCCATAACACTGGATATTAAGCCTGTCTGGGCTTTGTAATGGAAAAGTCATATTTCTTCTCCTGTGGTCTTTTACTTTTCTGACCAACAGCTTCACTCCTGATGACGATGATGAGACTGTTGCAATGGCAGTGACCTAGTGACAGAGTCAAGTTATATCATACTGATGCCAAGAGGTGAATCAGTAGCCCAGCAGGTGAATTATTCAGGTGATGAGATGTAGACCTTCAGCTCTGAGGATCTGGCCAAGGCTAACATTCATTTAGACCTGTCAGGCTCTATTCAGCTGTGCAGCACTCTCACAAGTTGCTCCCTGCCACTTTTTTCTACCTTTTTTTCCTGGGGAAGGCAGCTTATTAAATTATTTTTTGCTTTCTCACCTTCTGATCCTCCCCCTTACCTCCTGTGCTCTCCTCGAGAGCTGTATTGTAAGCCTGCCAATCGTTCTCTTGAGTTTTTCCGCTGTAAATTTGGCTGGACTGATCGGCATGCATAAGGAAATGCAAGCCTCCTACAGAGCTTATACTGCGCTGGACCCCGAGGTTACATCTATTACTGATTTTGCGTTGCTTTAAATAAACAGCCATACCAGTTAGTTTAATGCACCAGCAGAATGCTGTTTCTTTGCCAAGCTAATTTTGACTCACAGTTTGATTATTTCTATCATGTAACCCTCAACGCTTCCAAGTACTTTTAATATATTTTACTTTTTTCTAATTATCTAAATAATTCAGACATGTTTGGTTTGATATTTAAAACTGGTTTGCCACAGCAGAAAGGTCATTAGTGCAGAGAATCCAGAAGTCATTATCAAGTTATATCTCCGGGTGCACAAGGCCTCCAATTTTACCAGATCAAATCAGTGACCATTAAGCTTAATCTATTTAAGCAAATGTTTAAAAAACAGTAATATGAAAGTGCATCTTTGAATACTGGCCATGTGCTTGAAACCGTGGCCTTCCATTTCAGAAATGGCTGTGGTGGGATTTACATAATAGCCCCTGAACATTCAAAAAACTGCTTAGTTCCACTGCAGAGCAACTCTTACTCTTCGCTGTGTTACTTGGGAGTAAGTAAAGTATCACAAACTAACTCGTACTACTACTTGAGTAGTCATTCTGTTCCTTTAAAATTTAATTAGTTTGGTGCTGGTTAAATGGAGTTGAATATGCTGTCAATAGCAATTTGCTGTGCAGTGAGGTAGCTTCAAAAATGTAAAGGTAGGTATGCAAAGGGCTAACCGCCCTATGGAGAATATGGCCAGCAAGGATATATCAAATTTTAGGCACAATCCTGATGTGAAAGATCTGATCACTAAGATGGAGAAAGTGTAAATGTGTGACTGTGGGTGTTGGATCTTAGGATACACTAGATGGGGGGAAAAAGTACTGCTTGGCCATGGAAAACCATCCCATGAAGCTGTCAGTGCACAGTTGTAGTGCTGATGTTAATGTTGGAGTAGGTTTGGAACTCTTCTTACACCCTCAGGGATCCCGCTCTGTAAGATTATGTGGTCAGACACTTCATGGCTGAGGTGCTGTGGTTTCAAAGCACTTTGTAATAACATTAGTTACAGTTGATCGTGGACTATCTAGGAGGGAAGAAATTTCACTGACTTGTTGCAGCAGTTGCATCCTATTACAGTACTGCTCTTTTACAAATGTTTGTAAAGGCAGACTGCATTGTTAGGTGTTTGATTTAGATACATCTGCTGCAATGGGACCGAAAACATCTGAATTCAAACATTAAGAAGTGTGGCCCAATCAAATGGCTCAAAAGGCATGGAAAATAAAATGGAAAACTCTAGTAATTACCCTTATTGCACATGGACTAGTGGTGCCTATGTGTGTAGTCATTCCCAGTGGTCCATTCTAAGCCAGGAGAAATCCCCATGACTTTAGTGAATATGAGAAACTTGCTTTAATTGTGATCTAGAAAGTAGGACATTCTGTCACCCTGAAGGATTGTAGGCATTTCACCACCTATATTTTCATTAACCCTGTCCTCACTCAGTTTTGCACAGCAGGGGGTCTGTGCTGCTGCTCCTGCTGCTGCAGAAGAAGAAAAAGGAAAAGCAATAAAGTCAAAATAATCATTATCTGATTTCATTATTCCTGTGACAATCAGCTACATAACTGCCACTGTTCTGCATACACAGCGCTCTTCGCGTTACCTGCAAGCAAAGTTGCAGATTAGAGAACCTAATCGGACACAGAATATTGTAAGAGGTCAGTGGCAGGTAAGGCTGAGTACTCACCCTTTATTAACTTTTTACCTTTACATAATGGATTATTACTTTAACAAAGTCTTACGTCCTCCACGTTTCCAACAAATATGACAATTTGCAGTCATTTCATTGACTTAAGGATTTCAATTAATCTGCCATGTTTGCAGAGTTGTCACATGTTTATATGCTTTATGTATCAGCAGTCTGCAGTGTCAGAGATAGAGGCCAAAGAGACTAACTAATGCAGGGCCTGAATAAAAGATTAAGGACTCTGTGGCTGCAGAGCTTAATAAATCCGGGTCTGTTAGATCTAAAATGAGACTGGATATTAAAAACCATTCCTGTCTTTTACTTTACTGTTTTAAAACCTTTTCATTCTTCGTTGTGTAGCTGGAGCTATGATCACTAAAAGTCATGAAAAGATGGAATCTTTTCATTATTATACGGTAACCATGCTGTTATGAGTGTGAACAGTATGCTGCCCTTCAAATTTCCTTACTCTTTTGTTTCGACTACATCAAAAGTTGCAGCTGATGCAGTCTTCTCTCAAGTTTCCTTCTGTGTGTTTTTCATCCTCTATATCTCCTTCCATCTTCTCCCAGACAAATCTCCTGCAGGGATTGTGGGAAGCTCAGATTGATCTACGGCACTCGCTGTGTGGTCAGCCCCATAGGAAATGTTTGTGTAATGGCTTCTATATGAGCGCTGTCAAAGCAGATGAGGATCCAGCGCTCTCGGCGGCCAGTGTGAACACTGTGTCGACAAGCCCCAGCAGGAAACGTTCAGCCCCCTTTTAACCCCTGCCGCTTAGTCACTTACATCGGGTTTTCTCATTAATTCAACATGACTCTGTTTTTTCCAACGGTGAATCATGAGATCCAAGTAGGCAAATGATGTAGATCTTGACTTAAGTGCAGATGTGACCCATCAAATATGTATTTGTGGGTATTCAGGCTATGGTTTATGTATCAGTGTTGTGTTTGCAACTGTGTCTATGAATGATTGAAATGTAAAGCATTCTTTTCACAAATATGTTTATTTTCTCAACGCTGGTGTCATCTGTTTCTCCTTCCTTCTTTCTCTTTTTTTTTTAAAACATTCTGTTTACAACGCGATTCCTTTTCGTTTCTCCTCACTTCCCATGTTCGAATTCAGAAATCTTCAACACCCGACTGCTTGCTTGCAACGCTAAATCATTTTCTGCTGCGGAAAAAAGAGCTAATGCGGACCTGAAAATACTTATTGCAACCAGTGTTTTCCCCTGTCATCCTCTTATCTCTGGTGTTTCTCATCTGCTATGCATCTATCTCCAAGACTTTCTCTCTTTTTGTAATTCCCTCATCGATATTTATTTTCTTCATCCCGTTCCTTCCTCTTGTTTTCTTTCCTTTTCCTGTCTTTTCAAAGTTGATGGTAATATGCCAGTGTAGCCTTGCCTTGGCCCTGTCCATCACTCCACATCAAAGCCTCACTTGTTCTCTAGCTCTCTCTGCTTCATGGTCTATTACTCTACCCTCTCTTGTTGACAGAATTTTGTGTGTGTGTGTGTGTGTGTGCGCGCGCACATACTTAAAGGGTCCTCTCCTCCTTCATTTGCATCCCCAGAAGGACTTGCTGCCACACTCTGGAGACGTTTTTTCTTCCATCGCTGACTTGCAGGCATCAGTCAACCTTGCTTTTCACGCTTTCATTAGCTTTCCCTGAGCTCATTCAACCAAAAAAGAAGAAATTAATGGAAAAGGGACAAACAGAAGAAGCAGACAGGTTTAAACCAGTCTGAGAAGAGCTTTGTTGATGTCGTACTCCCAGCATAATTCATGCTTAGCAAAATCTGGGGCATAATCTTTTGCTCCCTCTCAGCCTCAGCAGTCCAGATAGCAGCGTATTTACAGCGCCACAAAGCAGGAGTTACAGCAAGGTGCATCTTTTGTCTTCTTCTGACTTCTGTAGTCTGCCACTTTTTCATGGCAGAAATAAACCTTCAGGGTGGTTTTTTTTCCCTATGACAGAAACTGAGCTAGATGTCACAAATTATATTATAATCACATTTTTTTTCACAGCCTTCCACACAATATCCTGACTTTGAAACACAATGACAGTTATATTTAATTCACACCGCAAGGCTGGGAGTGGTGGCACAGTGAACTATACACAGAATATATTATGACTAGATTTTTCAATATCGCTACAAATTGTGCTTTTAACTTAATGTGGCATATCATTTGTCTCTGGTAATATATTTCTGCTATATTTGTGCATATTTACACCTTGGACGTTTGCAATTTCCCACAAGGAGAAAGCCAGTGATATTGTTATTTGGTGAGACATTTTCATCATGCGCCGTTGTGAATGGCACATGATGAAAAAGAGATGAAGACATGAATAATGTGATGTGTTGAGAAGATAAGGCTAGAAATAAAATGGATTCATCTCTACACCCCAGTGGGTTTTTTTTTTTTTTTTAGTAACTTCACAGCTAAATTTGGTCACATGATCACTCTTGAGCAAGTCTTATCCATTGTATGTGGTGTGAATTCAATTTACCTGTCAGTGTGTGTTTCAAAGTCAATATATTACCAGCTTTTGTACAGTTGCAAAGAAGCTGAGATTATTTTGTGCAGGTTTCCTTTAATGTAGTCAAAAGCTCCATTGTAATCTTCCAAAAGAGACTTGATACTGGAATATTATACCACAGATATGTGCACCCCCACCCCCCACCCGGTTATGAATAAATATATGGGGAGTTTAATATTGTCTGTTTGTACTGTCACATCATGAAGTGTGGATGAAACCATATTTGTCTGGTTTGCAGATCAAATCTTGTGTTTCAAAAATATGTATACCCCAACCAGCTGGAGGTTTCTGGCTAAGTAAATTTGTTTCAGAGAGGTACACGGTGCTGCATTGAAAACTTTCTGGCGATTGCTTTGGTCACTAGCAGATTGCTGCAGTGACCAACTTGTCTGCAAATGCTTGCCAACTACTCGCTGATGGGCTGCAATACTGTGAAAACTGCAGCGGAAAGTAGATAGGAAGGACATTTGTCTTAAGAGTAAATGTGTGTGTGTGTTTGTGTGTGAGTGAGTGAGTGACTGAGTGAGTGAATATGGAGCAACTGGGAGAGAGGGGGGACTTGTTGATGAAAATTGAGTGTGAGGTGTTGTAGATCTGGGCCTACCACATTGTAGAGTGCAGTGAACCTGTCGAGTTATCACGGGTAGTTTCTGGTTTGTCTCGTTCTCTAGATTCAGGTGGGAAATAACCACAAAAAAAAAAACCTGACCTGTCAACAGACAGTGTCAGAGAAATATCATGATTTATCACATATTTCAATGTTTTAAATGCTGTTAACATTATGAAATATTAGTTTTTAGTTGTTTTTTAGTTGTTGTCCTTAAATGAGACTTGTCTTTTAAACTTCCAAATAAAATATTAAATAGTTTTTCAATTTTTTTTTGAAACATTTTTGCTTTCACAGTGCGATTTATGGATCTGGCAGACTGTCATAAAACAGCAATTCACAAGTGCAACATAATTATTTCAGTTCACTGAATGAACCTTATGAATAACCTTAGTACATAAACCTTGTGCAGAGTTATGCTTCAAGCGATTCAGAAAACAGAATAACTGAATGACAGAATAACAGTATAAAACTGAATTAAGTGCAATGTTTTCAGAAATCTTCCTCATAGAAAAAAACACAAATTGGCAGCGGCCTGCTAAATGTCACAAGGGGTCCCCTAAACACATAGCAGTGGATTGTTTAACCATTTAAATCATTTCAATGAACTTGTCTTCACAGCCAATTCAAATACATAAATATATACTGTCTGTGGCATTGGATTGTATGTAATAAGAGTTGAGTTTAGCTGTCAAAATGTGCACAGGGTCAAAACATTACCAACTTGTGGAGCTGCATAAACAAGTGGGATTATTTTCTGTATTTTATTTAGTGTATAAATAGGCCATGATATAATCACTTTCTAGTCCATATCCTTCTGAGTTATAAATAAAATCAGTTATTTTAAAAATGAAGTCAGTGGGTCTTCCATTATTTTGCAGTGTGTGTGTCTTTGTGAATATTTGTGCATTTTAGTGTAGCATTTGTTCTCCTGGAATTTAAAAATGCACCACTCCTTTTTAATTTAATAATGAAATGATATTTTTATAGCAAACACAAAAATTGCACTGCTGTTAACAACATAATGTTCTTTATATTTATTCATAGCAGGGGCAGGTTGGGGTTTATGCTACACCTGTGACTGTCTAAAATTGCCCCTCGATGACAGACAAAGCCAAATAACAGATAATGGTGATCCATCTGTCAGACTTCAAATGTTCAGCCCCCACAGAGGTAATGAGCACTTTAAATCACAACCTAGAGGACTGTAATAAGGTTAAAAACCACGCCTTAGAAAATAACCCCACATGTCATTGTCCCCGGTAGTCCACTGGTAGAAGCTAATTAGCTAATATGGGTCTATTTGCCTCCAGGGTGTATTTCTCTCTGTTAGCATCTACTGCCACAGATCTCTCTTTGTCCCCCTATAGTTTGACCCATGTGGGCTGAATGGGCACAGTGCTCCGTAATCGCTACTCAGCGGAGCATCAAAGATGGTCCATCAAGACATTTAAAGTGCACCGTCGTTTGTGACGGATCACAAAATAGCCAAAGCACTTTACCTGTCTCCCTCCTCGCTCTCCGCTAATGCTATAGCAGCTGCGCAGGTGCTGTGATCAGAGGTCACCCAGCCCAGTGACTTTGGAAAAATTCACCTGCACTTGAGGCTGACTTCACCTGTGCTCTCATTCTTCTCAGAAAAGAGGCACTCTGGAAAATGCCATTCTGGCCCTTTGGCTCCTGGAGTGCTGTTGCATAATTTGCTCTCTTCTTTAAAAGCAGATACTCATCAAAGAGAGGCAGATAATGAACAATGGCCTCCTCAATTGTCAGAGCTCAATCCCACCCTTTTCTTTGATTCTTATTTAATACAGCACAGCAGGATAGTATGCTGCAAGGAAAGCTCAAAGATCCCTCCTTCCTCACACCTAAAATACACCACATACATTCGTTAGCAAGCCGATGTGAGTCAGCTCACCTCCATCACATGCAGTGCTGCTAGTGAAGTTTGGTCTCTGTATTGTTAAGGAGATATTTAGGAGTTTTTCCGCCTCTCAGTTTATGAAGCAACAGAAACTTGGTGAGTTTTAAAACTAGTGTTTTTTTCCACGTGATCTTTACACATCCTAAAGTGATAGGATAACAGGGTATGTATTTATTTAATCAGTTTTAAAAAGAACTAAACTATCTTTGATGAGTTTTCAAACCTCTCTGTCTGGGTTGGGTATTCATTAGGTGGATTTTGGACTTCTAATAACAGTGTCTCTAAAATCTTTGCCACATTAGTGAGTATATGCATGTGTGGGTGGGAAATGGAAGTAGTTAACCTTCACTTGTACACTCCCCCTCGACCTGTGGATGATTTCTTTAATGTGATGGCAGCCTGTGAAATGCCACCATATTTCAGTGTCTTTAATGAGAGAGGAGTATAGCGGATAGTGGCTGCCCCGGCAAATCAAGGACTTAGTGGCACAGGGACTCTTAAAAGAGATGGATTAGAAATATAGCACGTGATGACGGAATTTCATCATTTTAATATCAGTTTGTTGTTAAGCTTCAGCTAAACATTATTTCCTGTGTCAGTATCTGGCAATTTTACCTGCATAAAACTTATTCTAGAGTGTATCCCTCCTGTAATCTACAACAAGATTATTATGTTACTGTGCTATAAAGTCAAAAGAGTCCAATCTGAGAAGGAAAAATACTATATTGTACTGTTAGATTGTCCAGAGCTTAATGTTTCTCCTGCAGGCATTAAGAGCGTTTAGCTATATTTGAAAAGAACAGCACTGTTATGATACTTTTTATATCATCATAAAGTTCATGTGTGTCACATATTTTTATTACATTCAGTGCAAACGTTAATGTTTCCCTTTCAGATACTTTGGTTACTCTTTAACTTCCCTCTTAAAGCCAGTCAGATCAAAGTTTACATTTCTCTCTATGCTTAATATCTGTTACGAATAAAATTTCCATGCACCTCACCTTTACTTAGTGTTAAGCAAATGTTTGCATGCTCAATAGCACACTAAATTAAGATTTTAAAGTTAATGTGAACTTGATGGCATGCTATAGATAGCATTTGCCTAAAGGACCGGAATGCCTACATAAAGGCTGTAGACATTTAGCCTTGTTTTGCCAGTAAATTTATTCATTTTTCTTAGTCTATTAAATGTCAAAAAAGTGAAGATTTCATATTCCAATGAACCAAGGCCCAAAGCTCACACTTTCAAATTATGTTCGGTCCAACGATCTAAACCTGTCAGATGAAAATGCGTTCAAAAAATAAGATCAACTATTGCTGGATGCTTTTGTTGATGCTTAATACTTAATAATCAGCAGTTTTGTCTGTGAATCAAATATATCAATAC
Source organism: Pterophyllum scalare (assembly GCA_024447675.2). Classification (NCBI taxonomy): domain Eukaryota; kingdom Metazoa; phylum Chordata; class Actinopteri; order Cichliformes; family Cichlidae; genus Pterophyllum; species Pterophyllum scalare. The sequence goes on from JAMQGT020014460.1 coordinate 123,743, forward strand.
AAGAATGAAAATATACAGAGAGCACATAACGTGCAGTACTGCCAAATTTAAACGACGTCATTTCTAAGTTGCAACTGTTACTCCCTGATCAGGCAGCTGAGATGCCTGCCAAAATGTTCCCAAACGCATACTCTGCATGCGGGTTTTTTTTTCTTTCTAAAAATCTCATGAACACTCCCACAAAAGTACACAGAAACTCAAACACACATTTAAGCATATTCTTCCAAAGTTAAAGACATCCACGTATCTATGCCGACACACCCGACGTAAGAAGCAGAGGGATATGAAGATTTGTTGTGCAGCATGTCAAGTCCTATTATCATGCTTAGACATGAAAGCAGATCTGCTTCACATATGTTTCCACACACATGCGAAATTGTCACGGAGAAGCAAACCCATGCTGACACTGCATGTAAAATAGTGACAGGAGTCCTCTGAGGAGCAGACATCATGGTGGAGTAGAAGCACAGCAGTGCCTACATCATCTGGGGTAGAGAGTGCACTTGATCATTATGGTGGGACAGAATAAACTAATGAAATTGGGTTGGAATGAGATGTGCGATAGTTTTGGTACAGATATGTCTTCATCGGGCTCTCTCTGTCTTTATATGTCTTGATCGCTTGCCCCCCTCCCCCATTTCCCTCTACCTCACTTAAACATCTTCTGCTCCATTAAAGATCAAAAAGAGGGGAAGTGGTAATAAACCAGTCCTCCTCCCCTTGTTGCCTACCTCTTCCCACCTCTCTGCGAGGTTGTTTGTGAGTAGCCTCTTACTGACACAGAATGCCTCTTACAAACTCTGAAGTAGATTAATGGAAAATAATGAGAAGAGGGGCAACGGATATGCATCTAGCTGAGATAAGCTTGATGGTTTTTCAGTTTATTCAGGCAAACATGCAGTAATGACCCACATACTGAACTCTTATGAAGTAGCAGTTTCTTCACAGTAGATGTTCAAAAACTGAATCAGAAACTATTTTAATCAATTATTTCTTGTGTTATGAATAATAAATCCCAAGGTTTTGTTTATTCCAGATGCTCAAATGTGATTATGTAAATTGGATACCATTTGGACTGCTGCTTTGGATATTAGCTTTTCAGTATTTACTTACATTTTACAGACCAAAGGACCGTTAAATAAGTAAATACCTATTCAGTGTATTCCCCTTTTAAATTTCAAGGGGTGATACTTTAGGAATAATGAGGAGGGAATAAAGGATATGGAAGGTCAGTGAGACTCAGTATAAAAGTTTACAAATGTAACAGACTGATAAATTTCTAAACCACTGAAATTAAAACAGTTTGACGATTAGTCTGTTTTAGTCGTGTGCCCTACTCTGCCTCTTATATGTGAGCCATTGTTTATCACATAACAATACGAGTTATAGGGAGGTGTTTGAGACCAAGTTTTCCAGTGATTTTACTTTTTATGTTAAAAAAACACATGCTTAAAAAAAGAAACACTTTTTCCCACAGGTGACTTTTTTTAGTGTTGAAACAAGCAAAGCCTTGTTAGTGCCCATTACTTTGCAGATTAGTTTAGTTTTACACTTTCTGTTAATAAAAATATAACAGTAGTATATAGTATAGTATGGTAGTATGTAATGGTATATATCATTAATCTAGTAATCCATTTGTGTCTATTTGTCCATGCTTGGTAGCTATTAGCTGGTAATAAGCCAAGTCATGCGATAGGAGAGGCTCATTGTACACTGATAGAACCAAGTGATTTCATGACAGATTAAGTTTCTAATGGCCCAAAATTAAAACTGGGGAAGTAATAGATACAATATGCTTCTATTATTGATATAAATGGTCCCCATCTGTGTGTATTATATATGTAATATATATATACAGCACCGGTCAAAAGTTTGGAAACAGTTTTTCATTCAATGTGTTTTATTTCCTACATTGTAAATTAGTATTGAAGTCATCCAGACTATGAAGAAACACATAAGGAATCCTATACTAAACCTAAACATTTTAAACAAAGCATAATATGTTTTAGATTCTTCAAAGTAGGTATCTTTTGCTTTATTACTGCTTTGCACAGTCTTGGCATACTCTCAATCAACTTCATGAGGTAATCACCTGAAATGGTATTCCAACAGTCTGGAAGGAGTTCCCAGTGCGAGTGCAGTCTTTGCGACTGCACCTGAGAATACTTTCAAAGTTCTTGAAATTTTTCGGATCGACTGACCTTCATTTCTTAAAGTAATGATGGACTGTAGTTTTTCTTTACTTAGTTGAGCAGTTATTGCCATAATATGGATTAGAACGTTACTCAAATAGGGCTATTCTCCGTACCAACTATACCTCTTCACAACACAACTGATGGTCTCAACTACATTAAGAGGGCAAGAAATTCAAGAAATTAACTCTTGACAGGACACAGCTGTTAAATGAAAGCCATTCCAGGTGACTACCTCATAAAGCTGACTGAGAAAATGCCAAGATGTGCAAAGCTGTCATCTAAGTAAGAGGTGCCTACTTTGAAGAATCTAAAATATAAAACATATTATGGTTTGTTTACTAAATAATTCCATATGTGTTTCTTCATAGTTTGGACTAGCAAAGTAAAACAGGAAATAGGTAAGCATGGAGACAAGAATGCAGACTTGACACAGGAGACAGGCATACAGAGGGAATCCAAAACATATAAGTAAACAATAATCAAGATTCAAAAAGTTAAAACAGGACTTGAAGGAAAAAAAACCAGAAAACATTGGGTCCTAGACCCAGGCCCATGACAGTCCTAAGCAAAAGATTGATAGAAGCTGCGGTCTACCACACAAGGCAAGACCCCAGGTGCATGCTGTGCCGAGATGCAGAGACAATCCAGCTAAAAGCTGGCAGGCAGCTTATACATGGGACGCCATAATCAAGTGGCTGGCATATTATACAGGAAGATCTGTGTCGAGTATGACCTGGAAGTCCCGAGGTCAAAATGGGATACGCCCCCTACGGTATAATAACGGTAACGGTATAATAACAGAGCTAAGATCCTGTGGGACTTCCATCACCAGATCACAGACTGGTGATGGCTAACCAACCGGACAGCTCACATTATCTCAAACTGATGTCTTCAGCATGATAGTGAGTTTGCTGTAATCAAGTGGTCTCCACATTTATCTGATCTCAATCCAACAGAAGACCTTTGGGATGGAATTACATCATGGAAGTGTGTGATCATGTTAGTATGAACCATAATCTCTAAGGAATGTTGGCAGCACCTTGTTGATTTCATGACATGAAGAATTAAGGGAGTCCTGAAGGCAAAAGCGTATCCAACCCAGTACGATCGAAGTATATCTATTAAAGTGGCTGGTGAGCGTACATACAGTTATAATGATATAGCATAATGATATAGCCTTTGGTTGTGGGTTGAAATTAAGGGGGTTTGAAATGCTTTATGAGACTCACCTTTGTACTGATCTTGTAGAACAAATTATAAATTAATAGAAAAATGCCCTGCGCTGTTTTCCATTAAATGCACAGATTTAGTGAAAAACATTTCTAATTCTTACCTCCATCTTATGAGCCTGCTGCACTAAAATGTATTATATCTTTTAGCTCTACTGATATGGCTGCTAAAGTATATTTTGCTGTTGCTCTTCATGTTCTGTTTTTGGTTTGAATTTGCAATAACCTGAAGCCAACATTTCAGACTCACTGTGCACTTGAGTGCAATGACAGGGCAGTGACAAATTACATGAATTCAATTGGATCAGATTTAATACCCACCCCAGCGTTTCTCAAGCTCTCACTCATTTCCTAACTCTCTTTCATCTCACTGTGTGTATTCCAGAATTTGGCCTAATTAGTCTTCACTGTTATTTTGCCCTTTTGTCATATTTTTTGTGTTGGAAAAAGATCAGTGCACCAAAGAGACTGGGAGGCACTCATGGGGGAAAAATGACATAGAAAAAACAACAACATCAAGGCCAAGATTAAGAACATCAAGGGCACAAAATGCTAACAGGGTGAGCACGAAATAAACCTAATGCACATGTTTTCATTAATCGAAGTGCTTATCACGCATGTCATGTCCTTCTTTCTAGTTTGCTCATTTTCTTTATTTTGTTCAGTTTTGTTAATTTATATGAACAAAAAAGCATTGACTTTAATAACAGATAAACTGTATATTTTTAAAGAAATCTGTTTTTAAGCTTACTTGACATTTTATTTGATAAAGGTTTGCGGAAGAAGATTATTATTAGGCTTATTCCTAGCCCCCTAACTCTACTAGAGTAGTATTATATGATTCACACTTCAAAATAATCCTTATTTTTCTTATTTTGGGTTTTGTTGCTCCATGCTGTAGTGGTTAATACTTTTGATACTGGGAGGAGACGCAAACCCAGCCTCAGGGGGTCACAAGCTAGTGTACTACGAGTACCAGTACAAAGCCCAGATAAATTGTGAAGGTTGCATCAGGAAGGACATCTGGCATAAAATCTATCCAATTCTTTGTGGTGGCCCCTTGGGACATAAGCAAGCAACTTAAAGTACACTATATTGTTAAAAGTATTCACTCACCCATCCAGATCATTGAATTCAGGTGTTCCAATCTCTTCTGTGTATAAAACAAAAAACCTAGGTATAGAGACTGCTTATCTATAAATATCTGTGAAAGAATGGGTTGCTCTCGGGTACATGGTAAATCCCAGAATGGTACTGTGATAGGATGCCACCTGTGCAACAAGTCCAGTCTTTCTGCTGAGTCAATTACTACAGACCTCCAAACATCATGTGGCCTTCAGATTAGTTCAAGAACAGTGAGCTTCATGGAATGGGTTTCCATGGCTGAGCAGCTGCATCCAAGCCTTACATCACCGAGTGTAATGCAAAGGATTGGATGCAGTGGTGTAAAGTATGCCACCACTGGACTCTAGAGCAGTAGAGACGTGTTCTCTGGAGTGACGAATTACACTTCTCCGTCTGGCAATCCGACAAGTGTGGGTTTGTCAGTTGCCAGGAGAATGGTTCTTGTCTGACTGAATTGTGCCAAGTGTAAAGTTAAGTGGAGGGGGGGGATTATGGTGTGGGGATGTTTTTCATGTTTGTCGGACTAGGCCCCTTAGTTCCAATGGAAGGAACTCTTAATACATGCCAAGACATTTGGACTGTTTCATGCTCCCAACTTTGTGGGAACAGTTTGGGGATGGCTCCTTCCTGTTCTAACATGACTTCACACTAGTGCACAAAGCAAGGACCACAAAGACATGGATGAGCGAGTTTGTTGTGGAAGAACTTGACTGGCCTGAACAAAGTCCTGACCTCAACCCAATAGAACATCTTTGGGATGAATTAGAACAGAGACTTGCGAGTCAGGCCTTCTCGCCCAACATCAGTGACTGACCTCACAAATGTGCTTCTGGAAGAATGGTCAAAAATTCCCAGAAACACTCCTAAACCTTGTGGAAAGCCTTTCCAGAAGAGTTGAAGCTGTTATAGCTGCAAAGGGTGGGCCAACATCATATTAAACCCTATGGATTAAGAATGGGATGTCACTAAAGTTCATGTGTGTGAATGCACGAGCAAATACTTTTGGCAATATAGTATACCTAGCTTGGGGCAGTCCCTCAGTTCATCCTTTGCCTGAAACGAGCTGCTTTAGCTTCTCCTGTTAAGGTACCATCTCTTTATGCTATCTTTCTGCTGATTGGCTGCTCCTTGCAAACAAAAGATTTGAACAGGCTTTTGTTCTTGTGGGTGAGAGAGACCTCTACTGTATAGTACAGTACATAATTTTGAAAAAAATAGCTTGAAATTTCAACATATTAACTAGAAATCTTGAGATACTTAACTTGAAATTTTGAGTTGTGGATTGCAGTTTGTTTTTAGTGGTGGAAACAAGCTTCCATGGGATATTCCTAAATATGAGTAGTAAAAGAATTGGAAACAAGTTATCTACATCACAAATAATCAGTGTAGCACCCAAATGACCCACAATGTACTGTCACTCTCGTTGCTACTGCACTAATTACAATTGATCAAGAACCTTCAAGAAACTTTTTTTAACCTGTAAATCACGAAATAATGGGCACGTCATGATGGAAAAAAGGCTGCACTGCAGAGTGTTTGCTGTGCATTAAGCTGCACTTTTTATTAGCATCTCTAACCAATGATGAACTGAGAGCTATATTTGTTCATTTATGAATTAATAGACTTTAATTAAAAGCATCCATTACTGACATCATTTATGATTCAAGGTCTTTTCTTATTAGATGAACAAGGAAAGTTGTAGGTAACAGATCTAACACTTATAAATTTGTATATTACAGGGACATTATACAGTAGCTCTCCTACACTATATTTCAGAAGGAGGTTGATGCATACATTTCATTAGAACTAAACTCTTTTTGTCATAACTTTATCTCCAAGCTTTGTATTTAACTAGTTTCCCTGTGCTTGTCAGCCTTCCTGGTCTCTAGAGATGACTGTTCAGCTATTTTTCCCACCTATCCATCAGTTTTTTTAGGGTCATTCCCATCTGTCACTCAAACAGACAACCACCTATCATGATGTACTGTCAGACTCCCCCTGACCTGGTTTATATTCCCTGGATAATTGGGCCAGGTGTGCAGAATGAATTTTCACACCCTGCCTGCCTCTCCATCACTACCCTGCATCCATCACTAAAGAACTCTCTAGAAGAAAGAGCATTTTCCCTAATAATTTTTTACACAACCTATCTTTTTATAGAGGTTTTATGGTCTCTTATAATGCCATGAGACAATTAGTAGGTTTCTTGATTATTTCTCCAGAGCATTTTTTTTTCAGCTTAACCTACCAACTAGTACTGTAAGTAGCTGAAACAAGTCCAGATGTCAAGTAAAAAAAATCAGCCAACAAGCACCTGGCTATATGGTAACTTCTTATGTCTAACTAGTCTACAGCCACCCCACCCCCCCAAAAAATAATAGCTTAAATAGGAAGTTGTATCCAGGAGCGTAGCATGGCTCCAGGGCTCCAGTTTTATCTATTTATTGCACCACAAATAAATTTTTATTATGCAATAAATAAGTAAAACTGGAGCCCTCCAGTGTGTATCAGCTGTTGATTTTTTCTTTTGCATCCATTCAGTTAATTCAGTGTTAAATTGTGTGTTCTGTGTTTAGTACGTCATAAGTTAACATAGCATGGAGAAAGCTAACAGGACAAGGACAGCCGTTTCGAGGTATCCCACACCTGTGATACTAACAGCTTTGTATGTTTGCAATAGGTCTTGACTTAACTGCAAACTGATGTCAAGTGAGTCCACATGACTGAAAAGCTCAGACACTGTTAATTCTTATCTCTCTTTTACTCTTCCTATGTTCTTGTTATTGAGGCTTTTATTGCACTTAAGGTAACATGATGAGTTGTCAGCATCCCGGTTAATATTATGTCACTTCATTTGTCAGCTTCATTCCACATGTGATGCACAGGTGTGTGAGGAGGTGCACTCACAGTGAACGCAGGGAAAGAAAAAACTGGTACTGCTGTAAATGACAACAATATGAATTAGATTAATGACAGCACACTGGTGCAGTGGTTAGCACTGCTGCCTCACAGAAGGTCCTAGGTTCTAATCCACCATCTGGCTGGGGCCTTTCTGTGTGGTCTCCCCATGGTACTCCAGCTTCCTCCCATAGTCCAAAAGACATGCTTTTAGTGGGGTTAGGTTAATTCATTCTAAATTGCCCATAGGTATGAATGGTTGTCTAGCCCTGCGACAAACTGGCGGCCTGTCCAGGGTCTACCCTGCCACTCGCCCTATGACAGCTGGGATAGGCTCCATCCCCCCTGCGACCCAGAATTGAAAAGTGGGAGAAATTGGATGGGTTCTTGCACTGAGTTAGAGCTAAATAAATTAGGTGAATAACAAATACTTTTTATGTATTTTATTTGACTTGATGCTGTTGTTTTTTTTACTAAATACCATTTCAGTACCAATAAGTTTATATTCTTGGATGTATCTATATGAAACATTTTAATTTATAATTGTTGTTTAAGTAGAGCCTGATGTTACATTACACTTTAAAGAATGATTCCCAATGTCTTCCTCAGAAGTGGACAGATACCATCCCAAGGTGTCAGTATGGAAAAAGTTAATTTGGCTATCCATACTTTTTAGGGGGGACGGCAAATACAGGTGCTGGTCATAAAATTCGAATATCATGAAAAAGTTCATTTAAAACCCCAAATTCAGTACCTCAGAAAATTAGAATATTACTTAAGACCAATACAAAAAAAAGGATTTTTAGAAATGTTGGCCAACTGAAAAGTATGAACATGAAAAGTATGAGCATGTGCAGCACTCAATACTTAGTTGGGGCTCCCTTTGCCTGGATTACTGCAGCAATGCGGCGTGGCATGGAGTCGATCAGTCTGTGGCACTGCTCAGGTGTTATGAGAGCTCAGGTTGCTCTGATAGTGGCCTTCAGCTCTTCTGGATTGTTGGGTCTGGCGTATCGCATCTTCCTCTTCACAATAGTCCATAGATTTTCTATGAGGTTAAGGTCAGGCCAGTTTCCTGGCGAATTAAGAACAGGGATACCATGGTGCTTAAAGCAGGTACTGGTAGCTTTGGCACTGTGTGAAGGTGCCAAGTCCTGTTGGAAAATGAAATCTGGTCAGCAGCAGGAAGCATGAAGTGTGACCTTGGACCTCAGAAAACACAGTGGACCAACACCAGCAGATGACATGGCACCCCAAACCATCACTGACTGTGGAAACTTTACACTGGACCTCAAGCAACGTGGATTCTGTGCCTCTCCTCTCTTCCTCCAGACTCTGGGACCTTGATTTCCAAAGGAAATGCCAAAATTGACTTTGATCAGAGAACATAACTTTGGAGCACTCAGCAGCAGTCCAGTCCTTTTTGTCTTTAGCCCAGGCGAGACGCTTCTGACGCCGTCTCTTGTTCAAGAGTGGCTTGACACGAGGACTGCGACAGCTGAAACCCATGTCTGCATACGTCTGTGCGTGGTGGTTCTTGACGCACTGACTCCAGCTGCAGTCCACTCTTTGTGAATCTCCCCCACATTTTTGAATGGCTTTTGTTTCACAGTCCTCTCCAGGGTGCAGTTATCCCTATTGCTTGGATACTTTTTTCTACCACATCTTTTCTTTCCCTTCACCTCTCTGTTAATGTGCTTGGACACAGAGCTCTGTGAACAGCCAGCCTCTTTAGCAATGATCTTTTGTGTCTTGCCCTCCTTGTGTAAGGTGTCAATGGTTGTCTTTTGGACAACTGTCAAGTCAGCAGTCTTCCCCATGATTGTGTAGCCTACAGAACTAGACTGAGAGACCATTTAAAGGCCTTTGCAGGTGTTCTGCATTAATTAGCTGATTAGAGTGTGGAACCAGGCGTCGTCAATATTGAACCTTTTCACAATATTCTAATTTTCTGAGATACTGAATTTGGGGTTTTCATTAGTTGTCAGTTATAATCATCGAAATTAAAAGAAACAAACATTTGAAATATATCAGTCTGTGTGTAATGAATGAATATAATATACAACTTTCACTTTTTGAATGGAATTACTGAAATAAATCAACTTTTTCATGATATTTGAATTTTATGACCAGCACCTATATGCCCAGAATACATTGTTTACACTAAACTACCCTGTCAACGTGAAACAATATTTTACTGCCAGAATTTTTCTTTTTTCTTGCAGTAATTTGTCACAGTGTTAATTACCATTGGTCAGAATGAGGGTAGTTTCTAGTCTTAATTTTAACAGGCTGCAGCTTAACATACAGATCTGTGACTGGCAGGAGTTTTTAATCAGCGTTTCTCTTTCTTTTCTTTTTTTAAAAAAATAATGATGATGGCCATGGAGGAACTTGGTGAAGGCCAAAATGAATTAACCTAGCTTGGTTTTTATGGCTGGAGAAACTGGAGCTCCAAAAAACCTACACTGTGGCATTATCTTCACTGAATTTGATGAACAAAATTGCTTCCTATTCATTCCTTTTTTCATACACTTCAAACTACATTATTTTTTTTAAGCGTGAAGACCAGCCATCAAAACTAAAGGATGTTTTATGCCCATGAAATCTTCTCTTCCTATTCCTTTTCTATAATCCAAACCAGCTCTGAGGTGGAAATGAGCCGTCTGGTCTTCAGGGACTTATGAAGAACACGTCCCATGATTCTCAGCTCTGTTCCACCTAGCCCGTGGGATTATTGGAAATATAGAAAATGCCTGGCTGACCCCTCTTTCTTTCTGATGCTCACACATGAGCAAACTGCAGTTTCATCCCTTCACAATGTTCAGAGCCCATTCTTACATGAAGACAGTCTGTGGATTTTCATTTTCCCGATGACAGGCATTTATCGCAATTTTCTTCCCCTCATTTCTATCATATGAACGTGGCTCTTTTCTTCTGTGCCTTTTCAAGTTCCAACTCCTCCTTGGCTTTCAAGTACCTTCTATCGCCAACTGGTAATAACTTCATTCTATATCAAAAACCAAGACTTATTATTTCACTACTCTTGCCTCCCTCTCCTCATCCTTTCTGTCTCTCTATAACCCTCTTTTATTTCTACCCACCCAGGACATTAAGGTCTAGGCAGACACGCTCATAAACAAACAGAAATGCATGGCACATCACTAGGGAAAAAATATCACTTTCTGAGAGGGCTTCTCTTTATTCATTTCCCCCATATTTTATTTATTTTTGCCTCTGCAGGCGGTTTTAGTTAAGGGATGAGGGGACTCTGAGAGTCAGTGATAAGGGCCTTCCATCGACTTCACGCAGGGACAGGCTAGATAGGTGAACACTAAGCTGCACACTGCGTGGTTATCTGAAGACACACAAACACACAGGCTGTGTTTTCATGCACCATGAATTTAAATAACTAACATGCTAACACATTAACTAATGTTAAACTAAAATTTGCTTTGCAGCTAGCCTGGTTCTCAACAGTACATTGCTTAGTTATTGTCCAAACTGACTCCCAGTGCAAATAATACTCTGACCATGGATAGGAACCTCAACCAGCTATACTTAAATCAAACCCTTCAAACCCTTGGAGACCCTTGTGTTTGCTCATGCGGCTAAACAACAGGATATTTGGCTTGCTTTGCTAGTAGCTAAGAGATTTTGGGCCCATCAGCATGCTATCCTTAAATCTCAGAAGAAGCAAGCAGATAAGGGATGGGATTATGCATATTTTTAGCTCAACATTATTATCCAGCTTCTTAACCTTCTCTATAACAGTTTTATGAAGCAGTTTAAATTTTCCAGTTAACGAGTGTTTTAGGAGACAAGTTCCTTCACCTTATTTCCGTTTATATGAATAGAATTTTTCATCAGTTCAATCTTGTATTGATTTGTGTACACAAACTGAAGATTTTCCAGGAGGGCATGATTCAGTTTCGTGAATGATTTTGCCACTCACACAAGACATCAGATTTTTTTTTTTTAATACTTAATTTAAGCACTTAAGTTTAAGCAGCAGAACTACTTGGTTTGTGTCAGAAGTTCAAACTCAAAAGCAAGATGCAGAGGCAGGCCGAATTAAAATGCAAAAGGTAAGCTGTTATTGGATGAAAAAAGTCCAAAGGGTGAACAGTGAGCAAACAGATGATCTGACAAATGCAAGACTACACACACACACACACACACACACACACACACACTAGGTAAGGCCTCAGTCACACAGGCCTAGAGAACCCCCTGGAAATAATCGGCTGCTAGGGAAAAAATTGGATTTCCCGACTGGTTGGTAGTGGTTGCTGGAAGCTGCTAGCTGTTGCTGGGTGAGACTGGTCACAAAGAGGGTCCCGTGCCAAAAACCTCTTTGTGACTGCTTTGGTCTCTTGCAGGTTGCCATGGCTGCCAGTAGTGTGCATAGAAGATGCCGACGTCTCTACAAATGCTTGATAACTAACCACCAATCGCTAATGAAACGTGACAAAAAATTGTATGCAAACCAGAAATGGAGATTGTGTGCCCTCGGTATAAAGGTTGTGCCTTACCGTAGAAATCAGCACATTTCAAAAGATGCAACTTGTGCTTGAAAGGTCTCCATTTCCGGTCTATATTTCTCTCTTCAAAGGTTTACTACCACTCAGCAAGTTGTTAGCGTGTATTTACAGTACTTCCATAATACTTCCGATAGCAATCTGCTAGCAGCCAAAGCATTTGCAAGGAGGCTTTTGGTGCAGCACCAAACTTCCTTTGGTTACTACCAGATTGCTGCGGTCTTCAAAAACTTGCTAGTCCAGCAGTAAAACTTGAAAATGTGTGACACGAAATGGAGAATGTTCGTCTTCAAAGTAAAATCTGCACCTTTTGAAATGTATTGGTCAACTTTTACTTTTCACGTTCAGAAAGTAGTTGGCGAATGCTTGCAGAGAAGTCGGCATCTCCCATTAAAACTACGCTCAGCTGCGGCAATCTGCAAGTGATCAATTCAATCTCAAGGAGGTGTTTGGTGCAGCACCCTATACCTTGTTGTGGCCAATTTCACCTAGCCACTGCCAACAGCCTCCAGCAGCCATTCGCCAACTGGTCAGGAAAAACACATTTTTACCTAGTAACCAGTGATTGCTAGGTGGTTGCAGACTGGTCTCTAGGCCTGGGGTATGATTTGGGTATATTTTGCCACTTTTCTCAAAAATTTGTTGTCAGGTTGAGGAGTCTCCATGAAAAATGCTTCCTGTTGAAATACATTCATTTCAAAATTGTGATTACATTTTTGTGATTACTTCACATTTTGCCTTGAGACTAGGTTGCACCATTTTAAGGATAAACTTTTATGAATATGCACATAGCGTACATTCATTATACTTGCATTGTATTCAACAGTGAGTGTTTCACAGGCTCGACATGTGTGCAGCCTGCTCTCCATTCAGCTGTCATTAACTCAAACACAAGGAGGCAGATTAATTTGTGAGGTTTTCAGCAGGTAGAAGAGAGAAAGGTTAACATACCAGGAGTGATGAATGAATCACTTTGAGCGCCGTTGTTTCGTTATATTCCGCTATTGTGGCTGTAATGATTTTCTGAGCCACTCAGAAATTGTCCTTTGGTCTTAATCAAAATTAATTTTATTTTTGCTTTGCCCTCCCTGCTAAACTGCTGTGGTATGTGAGCGTGTTGCATATGTTCAAATGTGATTAAGTGTATTTAATTACGCCTCAGCCAGATGGTCCTGCTGATGATTTTATACTGCTGCATGTTTTATAGTATACATTATAACCCTATAATGCATTTCAGTGTTGTGACAGAGGGGTGAATTTAAATGTTTTGTGCCGTTCAAGAAAGAGTGTAATGATGCTATTTTTCCTATATTTCTTCTTATCTTTCCTGTGTTCTTCTAGATTTGTTGCTCCCTCTCTATTTCAAATGCCACATAGCATCAATTAGTTGAAATACATAGGTGATTAAAAATTCTAGTCTTTCTAGTCTCCTCAGAAAGATGCATGTTTTTCACAGACACCACATTCCCTCAGATATACCCAGCTGCTCCTTTGAAGTTTTTCTGCTTCAGAATTTCTATTTGCAATTACTTTTATTGGATCTTCTTGATTATTGGTTAAAAAATGTCCATCACTCATTCAGAATTTCATCATCACATCTCTTGTTAGGTCTGATCTACTGTTGAAAACCAAAAGACATTCAGTTTGTAAGCACACAAGAAAAAGAAAAGCAGAACAAATGCAATAAAGAGATATTTAACTGAAAAAAATACTGAAATCTTAATGAAATAGCTGCCAGATTTTTTTTTCCTTATTAATGTGTAATCAAATGATTATCTCAGTGTTTCAACTTATATTTCATCATGCCACATTTACTTCTAAGGGTGAAATGATCTGTGGTTACAACTTGCAGATGTTCATGTCATCACACAGCTCAGTGATTCCAAACATTGTCATCTGAGAGTTTAAAAATACCCACGTTGCTGAATTAAGCGCTATATTGATGGGATTGCTGTTAAAGTAACTTGAACAACCAGCTTACTCAGGCAATTATGTATAATTTAAAGACCATTTTATCCTCAGGCTAAAAAGCCTGCTTTTATTCAGCTCTAACTGTTATTGTTTTAAGTGCAGAGTTTCTCTTTTTCTATGTCACTTGTACTTTAGACTGAAGTGGAGCTGACCATGATTAGTTTGTATACTTGTGGAAGTTTTTTGCAGTTGGGTAGGTGCGATATGTGGCTAAAAGTAGCAACCAGATGACTGTTGTTTGTAATGACATCTATGGCTGTTAAGTGACCAAAGTCAGTATTCAATTGAGCACATTTGCATTGTTACACTATATACAGTATCTTAGAAAACTTAATTTGGAGAAAATAAAATGAAATGTACTTATATAGCACTTTTCTAGTTCAACTTCACACTCAAAATGTTTTTGTTTTTTTTACTAAAAGGCCTATTCACCTATTTATTCTGACCCTTTAAAGCATTTTCTAAGGCCCCAGTTACACAGGCTTAGAGGCCAGTGAGCCATCCTCTGGCAATCTCAGATCACTAGGGGAAAAAACGTCTTTGTCAACCAGTTAGCAAGTTATTTAATTCAATTTTATTTTATTTATATAACACCAAATCGCAACAAACAGTCGCCTCAAGGTGCTTTGTATTGTAAGGTAAAGACCCTACAATAATTACAGAGAAAACCCAACAGTCAAAATGACCCCCTATGAGCAAGCGCTTGGTGACAGTGGGAAGGTAAAACTCCCTTTTAACAGGAAGAAACCTTCATCAGAACCAGGCTCAGGGAGGGGCAGTCATCTGCTGCAACAGGTTGGGGCTGAGGGGAGAGACAGGACAAAAGACAGATTTCCATCAGTTGCTAACAGATGGTCTAACTCTCACACCTACATTCACCGTCTGATGGAAGCATTAAGGGCAATACGGATACTTCAACATGCAGACCGAAGGAGACGGGGATTGAACCACCAACTTTTCAGTATGACTTAAACACTGATGATATGTACTAATGATAGAATGCACCATCAGACTTCCTTTGGCCTTGTGGGTGGAAATGGACGGCATTGCAGTTTTATTTTTATTTTTGTGTGTGTGTGTGTGTTTTTTTAAGCAGGGGATATTTTTAAGGGCAAGATGATCAGTCTTCATGTTGAAAACAGTTTGGAATCGACTTTCGGGTGTAAATAAATACACTTTTTTTTGCTTCTGAGGTATGAACTGTCAAAACAGTCACCTAGAGTTACTGAAAGTCCTTTCTCACCTGGACAGGTGAGTGAACCATCCATCTATTGTGTGTCCACAGTACCATATATAGCACCTTCTCTTTTTTCTTTCTACTTTCTCTACTTTTGTCAGTTCTCTTTCTGTCCCTGGGGGAGTGCCTCTTTGTATTTATTGTTATTAAGCTGCTTATATTCTTCCATTCATCCATCCATCCCTGAGACTGTGCCACTGCCTTTTGATAGAGTGCTTATACATATATTATTCATTTGATTGACTCTCTCTAATCGCCTCACAAGTGGAAGGAATTAATCATTCCAGAAATCCCATCATTTGCATCCTGTTCAGGGAGTTTTGGTGATGCTGTTTTGGGAGCATTGTATTAGCCAGGGAAGTCAGTTGGAAACATGGGAGCCAAAAAAAGAGCAAGGGAACGCCACTTTGCTCAAAGCCAAAAAAAAAAAAAAAATTTTATATCAATGAGGCTGGATATTCAACACTAGTCTATGGTTTTTATGGTAGCCTATAAAAACCCCATTGAAAAAGTATATATGGCATGAGATGATTTCTCTGTGGGTGAAATTGGATTAAGTCTAGTGTAAAACGAAGAGTCTGGTCTTTTTTCTCTCTCTTTCTCTGTCACTTCCTTTCTTTCTCTCATTCACTCTCCCTCTCTCACCCATTACACAACCATTAAACTCTATAGGATGAGAAACCTAATTACATGGCTGAAAGTGGCCATAGTGAGGACTATTAAAAGGATCCAATTAAAGTTTGTGTGACGATGGCAGCAGAATTTGTGGAGGAGGAATTTGATCTGATGCATGGAGTGTATTCGCAGATGGATGGCAGGTGGGAGGAGTCTTGGAGCAGTCCAAGTAATTGGATCCTGTATTAATGGACACTTGTGTCAAAGAAGGAATGAAATACAGTGACCAGAAAAAAAATCATGAGAAGGGGGGGGGGCATGCTCACTGGCTAATGACTTGCCAGTCAACCTGGATAATCCTCCTGGCAGCCTCTGGTCGCCAAGGAAAAATTAGTATCCCTGACTGGTTGCGAGTAGCTGTTGGTGAAACCAGTCAAAAAGACTGTGCTGCCCCAAAAACCTGCATGATTGGTAGCAGGTTGCCAACAGTTTGCAGTGAAGGCACCAACCTTTCTGTAAACACTCACTAAATAACCACCGAGTACTAGTGAACTTGGGAAAAAAAAGTGTGTGTGAACCAGAAAAAGGAGACCATTCAGATTCAAAGTAAAAGTTGTGCCCTGTGCTGAAGCAAACACATTTCAAAAGGTGCACCTTTTGCTTTTAAGGCAAATGGTCACTACCACATAGTGAGTAGTTGGCATATGTTTTGGTGGCACGCCATCCATAAAAGCTACCTGCAACCACAGCAATATTGTAGCAGCCAAAGCAATTGCAAGGAGCTTTTCAATGCAGCCCCATATACTCCTTTATGTGCAGCTTTCACCTAGTGACAGCAAGCGACTTCCATGCTGCTCACTCGCCAGCCAAGTTTACCAATAGCATTTTTTTTCCCTGGCTACTCCCTCGATAGCCGTTAAAAAGAAACCAGGTTTGAGGCACCTTCCATGTTCGCTTGGCTGCTTAGTTTGTCTTTATACGACCTGCTGAGCCCCAAATTCAGTCAAATGACTCGTTCTGTACCCACACAAAAAACACTAAGCATGGTTAAAGCTAAAAGGCAATCATTCAACATATTTTAGTTTATTCCCACTTAAATAATAGATAAGGTAATCGCTTTCTTAAAGTACAGTCAGAAGATTGGTGTTCTGGAGTCCATGCCAACATTTAAGTGCAGTTATAAGGTTTATTAGGAAATATCCCACAAGGAGCTTAATATTACCAAAGTGCTTGAAAACCATCAGATCAATAAAAGTCTGAAACAGGAGAGAAGGAGAAATGGCTACACTGTCAAATGTGCTTAAAAACTGAAGTGCAAGAATGTAAAGTTTGGTTTTCTGGAAATCTAGTGGAAGCACCGTGAGTCCTGGTTCGATTCTCAACTTGTTTAAGCTCTTCATTTTGGGTGCTCCAAGTTTCAAATTGATATGGCGTCTTCAATCTTCAGTCCTCTCATCTAACTCTTTCAAAAAAAAGAGTTTAATTCTTTTGTAAATGTTGTATCCTCTTCCTGCAATTTGGGGTAAATTTAAAACCAGTATAATCATCTGAATACTCAAATTTCCTTCCCCATTGCACTTATTTTTTTTACCAAGAATAATGCAAATGGTACTGTCTCAATTATAAGTGTGTATATACATTGATAATGTTAATTAGGTAATGATGGCCTTGACTTTAAAAATAAAGAAACTAATCTTAAATGAGATTGGAAAAAATCTGCTCAGTTTAAGCCATAAGTGACAGGAAAGGCTCCAGCTCCATGTGTTCCTCCTTGCTAACTGTTATCTAGTTAAATGATTTGTTTTATAATTTTTCTGTATCCATGGGCATATAATCCATGCTTTTTTTTTTAAAGAAAAAAATGACTATGTACATAACAGACTTATTTAATTGTAGGAAAACAATTTTTCCAAGTTTATTTCTTTCCTTACAAACCTCTGATATGTTTACTTGAAGCTAACAGCTTCTCTTTATCCTTCAGTCGACCTTCAAGAGGATCGAGATTATCTAAACACAGACCTTCATTATTATTTATGGAAACATTTTCCACAAACCATTATTTATACCAAACATAGCACAGCACATTATTCTGGAAGCTTCAAGGAGCTTTTTTTTTTTTTTAAACTTTTTTGCCTTGAGCAAAAAAGTAACAGGAAGGAAGACAGAATTCATGAATAATTTTCAGTCATTTTCTAAAAAATTGATATTCATTATTCACAGATTTGTATTAGCTCAGATATTTTAACAATCCTGTGGATAACGTTGGAGTAGATTTTAATTGAGGTATTTAAAAAAAAAAACACCTGATGACTTAAATGCACCACTGACAGCAATGTCAGTGCTGCTTTTTGAGAAGGTCAACATTATTCCCCATGAAGACGCTCTGTGATTTGCCCCAAATGCTTGCTTTATTGGGAACCCTCCCACATCTTCAGCATCTCAGGGTCACCAGGTGTTTTGAACCCTCAACTTGTACACTGTGCCTGAGCACCCTTCACCTGTGGAAGGGTTTCACCTGTGCGCTGTGGCCAGTTATGTCCATCTTCAGCTGGTCATAACTGCCGTGGCTATATCCCAAAAGGCTATCTTCAGTTCTTGGGGCTCCAAGATGATCTTCTGAAAGAAAAAGTGCACTGATGTTGGTTTTGAAGAGAACTGTACGCCCTCTTTTGGCAATGACCTCATCAGCCTGATCTTAGTAGCTGGCTTTCTTCAGTTCATGAGAAATGGGCACAGTGATCTGAACCACGGAGGTGGTTTTTATACAACTAGCTAAGTTTTATTTTTGTGACAGCATCAAAATGCAAAACCTGTGGGGTAAGCAGAAACCTACATGGTGTGCTAGAGGGGGAGACAGTAATGCACATACACAATGGGCTTCACAACATGGAAGCGAACCAGCCTGTTATCATTCCCAGGGCAACAAATCCCACTGTTTTGTCACAGCCAGCGGTGATGTTGACACAGATTCTCACAAGTTTTCCTTTTGCATGAGTGTCTGTGACTGCGTTGAACAACATTTGTGTCCGAAAGCAACATAAGTCTTCATAAGAATGCAGGAGTGGTGGCAGTGGCATAAAT
The DNA here is from genome assembly GCA_024447675.2 of Pterophyllum scalare. NCBI lineage: Eukaryota > Metazoa > Chordata > Actinopteri > Cichliformes > Cichlidae > Pterophyllum > Pterophyllum scalare. Next base: position 142,635 of record JAMQGT020014460.1, read on the forward strand.
CATAATGCTGTCAGCAAACAGCCTGCAATTCGTGGCATGGAGTGGGAGTGTTGTTGTTTTTTCCCTCATTTTGTTTTGCTTTCTTTGGTTGGATTTTGTAAAAGATCAAAGTTTGGATTAAATTAACCCTGCCGTGACACTGAAAAATTATACTAGACGCTGTCCAGTGTGTTAATATGTAACTCGAAGGGGTCCTGACAAATCGTCCATATGTGATGAGTAGGGACAGAGAGCATGGCTCTAAGGTGAACAGTTTTTAGTATTATCACTTTTTACTTATGATTACTTTATAATTTATTTGGCTCTGACTAGAGGATCCATCCTATACATGAGCTACATCCAGAAAAATGGCAGACACACAAATAAACACTATGTCCTAATGATTTAGACCCGGTTTATTGCACTCAGACTGTTGGAGTCTGCAACTGACAGCTTTTCTTTTCTTTCCAAAAATACCCAGAATTTCTTTCAAATACATGAGGCTGTGAGTAAAACAAAAGCCTGAGGCTCAAAAGGATTAAACAATTTAGTGAAAGTTTGTATGTGTCGAGGGGAAAACACAGGCATGATTTCAACTTCCTGCACTTGTAATCGCGAGCTCCTGTAGCTTTAACTGAAGCGGTTAGGCTTCTCCACATCAAGCTCTCACATGCTGAGCTGCTGTAGGTCCAATAGCAGGGAAGGGGCAGAGGTTATGGCAGGGTGAGACAGCTTAGCCTCCAGTATTAAGGGGTCAGGAGGTCTCCATATGAGATGATTACCACCACGTGGAGTGTGATGATTATTCGAGCCTCTGTGACCCACAAAGCCACCGGCTCAAATCCCTTACCTTATCCAAAGAGGTTACTGCAAACGCTTGAGTTTGGCTCTCCTGACTTTGCAGCTGTTGACAGTCAAGGACTGTAAGGGTAGATGGTGTTGGATAGTGAGCAAGCTTAAAATGGGGGATTGATTGAAAACGTTTCAAGCTGTTGTTCTGATAGAACGGCATGTCTGAGTCTTCGGACTAAGCAGTCATGTTGGGCATTATAAATGAATTTGAATAGTGTGGGCCATCCTGACGAACAGGATTGTGTCATTGGATGGTAATGTGTTGGAGCCAGAGTGGCCCTCACCCGGGGCGGGGGGATTACCCTGACAAAATGGCACGTTCACATCCCTGATCACTGCCCATCCACACCCTGATAAACACTCACCCTGGGGCTATCTATCCAAATGGATGACATCAGCTTTCCTTTAATCTCTATATCTCTGCCCTCCTTTTTTCCTTCCTGTTCTTTTACCCCTCTCTTTATACCACCTCATTGTCCACTGTGTGTGTGAATGTGAGCTGTGATGCACCCGTTCTCACTGGCTTCTGAGAGAAATTGGAATAGCTGCAGAGAAAATGAAACACTCTTCTTGTGTTTTCTATGATTTTTTTTTTTTTTTTTTTTTTTAGGGGGGGCATCTCTCTAGATTAAAGTTCGCTGATGTGAACGCTCGCTCAGCTGCTGTCTGTCAAGGGTCTCCTCCACAGCTCTGAATAATTACAGGGTTTTTTTTTTTTTTTTTTTTTAATATTCTTTTTCATTTCAACTTTGCACCCCCTGCAAACATGATGGCTTTGATCCCTATGGAAGTTGAGATGCTGAGCAAGACCAAAAGAGATCTTTCTTAGTCTATGGAGGAACGGAGGCTTAGAGGAAGCTTGAGTTACAGTGAAAGAATCCATTCATATCTTCTCACAAGAGAGACAGGAACAAGAACAGAAGAGCTTGCTCAACTGTCAATGATAAAAGACTTCATTATGGCATCCCTATGTAGGGGTAGGTTGTTTTTATATTTCGTATATTTATCTTTTCTGCATACTGTATGACATTTGTGGGATAGACTTACGAATACTTGCGCATGAGTTATATCCTGAATGTCAGGATTGTTGCTTGTTGCTGCCAGTTTTGGGGATTCACGACTATGTCTTGTCTTAAATGTGTTTGTCACAGCACTTAATCAATACCAAGAGATCTTTTAAATGTCTGGCTAATCTGGCACTTGTAGTTTATCACTTGTTTAAGTGTGTGACAGCTATGCATGAAGTAACATCTGCACTGAGCTGGAGACTGTTGTGGTAGGATGTATTTTTTAACTTTATTAATTGTTTGGTTCATAAAATGTTAGAAAATGGTGAGAATGGTCAATTACAATATTCTAAAGTCACTGGTGACTTAATTTAGACACTCTGGCTTAACCTGCAGCCCAAAACTCAAAAATGGGCCAATTTACTATCATGTAAGACAATTAAAAAATAGCAGCTCTTCAAAACTGAGATCATTACAGTTGTTAGTGTTGACATTGTGGCTTGCACATGGATTTTCTGCTCATTTATTAATCATTTCAGCCCCAAATACAGTTGAATCCAGTTGCATGGACAGTCATAAAATGCTTGACAAAGGGTTGTAAGCATGGAGTCACCTTTTTTTTAGCAGAGCTACAAATGAAGGAGCTGCAGAAGAAGACTTTAATCAGGATATTTTAATAAAAGCACAACGGATAACTGGGTCTGATGGTGATGACAATTTTAGGGAGCAAAAAATTAAAACATGAACATATTGACAGATACATTTTTATATCTATAAAAATAGGTTATAATTACATTTAAAAGAAAAAAAGAATTGGGCCATTTTGAGCAATGAGTTGGAACCGCTCTCTAATAACACTATTTCATATTTACCACAAACATTTTTCTACACTACACTCTATCAAAATATAATATAGGCTGTCACTGCTCGGCTGTGTGGCAGGCAAAGTAGACCCAAATACAGGCTTTAATGCTGCAACTCACTTGGTGAGAAAATGCAAAACATAACCTAGGCTTGGCTTAAACTGGGAGACACAACACGAGGCAAGGAAGCTCACAGTGTAAGGGAGGACATAACAAAGAACTGGGGAAGACACAAACAATAAATACACATGAGGTAATGAGGAGAGAGTGGAGACAGCAGGGGAGAACAGTTGAACAGCATCTTAACTAATGAGGGAAGCAAAACTGAAAACAAAGCACACGATACAAGGCGCTGGCAAGATAAAACAGGAAGTAAACATGGAAACAGAAACGCAGACTTGACACAACACAGGGAGTCAGGAGTCAGGCACACTGAGGAATTACAATAACACAGAGGCAGAAACCAAACTAAAGCACTAGAAACTGAGAACACAATGAAATACACTTAAACAGAAAATATACAAGGAACTATATAAACAGCAAGAAAACCAAGGCTCTCATAGAATAATAAAATAAGCAAAACCACAAAGTCCAAACTCAAAACACTGGGTCAAAGACCCAGGACCGTGACCGTAGGCACATACGGGACAATATATAACCCAATGGTGATATACAGTCATGTGAAAATGAAAGTTTTCACATGACCTCTGAAAAAGTAAGTGCATCCCTTTAAACTGATTTAACAGTAGAACCACTTTTAGCGGCAAGAGAGGAATTCTGGCCCACTCTTCTTTACAGTGTTGCCTCAGCTCATTGAGTTTGTGGGCATTCATTTATGCACAGCTCTCTTAAGGTCCAATCACAGTATTTCAATCAAGTTGAGGTCTGGACTTTCACTAGGTCATTGCAACACCTTGATTATTTTGTTTTCCAGCCATTCTGTTATAGATAGGCTGCTGTGCATGGAATCATTGTCCTGCTGCATGAACCAGTTTCAGTCAAGCTAGAGCTGTCAGATCGATGACCTTACGTTTGACTCTAGAATACTTTGGTGTACGGAGGAGTTCAGATGCAACTTTGCAAAGCTTGTGCCCTATTGCCATGTTCTTTTTCAGAGAGAAGAGGCTTTCTCCTGGCAACTCCTCCAAATAGGCCATCCTTGTTCAGTCTTTTTCTAGTTGTACTGTCATGAGCTTTAACATTTACCATACAAACCATGCCAAGGCCTGTAGAGTCTGAGGTGTAGCTCTTGAAATTTTTTTGCAATTCCTCTGAGTATTGCAGTGTCTCACCATGGGTGAATTTACTGGGACATACAGTCCTGGGAAGATTGCGCCACGTGAATGCTCCAGACCAGCAAACAGCCAATACTTCTGCTTTTACAGAGGTGGTCACACTTGCTGATGATCAAATAATCAGTTGATTAGGGCTAGAATGCATTGAGTCTTGTGAAAACTTTCTTTTCTCATGATAGGCCAGTATATTGACCAATATGTTGATTGATAATCAATCTTTTGATCAGATTCTAACTTGGAAGTAAATAAATCAAGACAAAACCACAAAGAACCTTTAATGCAACTTACGGTTTCACTTACTAATATTTACGAGCTACACTGACCTCGTAATAGTAGATGTCAGAGTTGCTGAACACATTATGTCATAAAAAGTGCAAAATTCTGCTCAGCTTTAACTGCATCCCATGTACAGGGAAATCGTGTCACATTTTGACAGGTTACTGCAGTATCAGATGCCACAACATATCCCAGCTTCAGTAGTTTGGCAGGGTTTTCAGGCTTCTGCTCCAACTTTACACTGACACTGATGTGATGGAATAAATTCGATTTCAAGCAGTGCTCCTTGATCTTCACACATGAGCTTGTGTCTCTGTGATTATATAATTATTAGCATCTTTTCACCATTGGAACCATATATGGATGCTCCTTTCTTACATTAGGATTCAGAGGGAAGTGCTCTTTTGGATATGTGAGCAGTTTGGAAAATACCCACTGAGAGTACTTTTGGTGTAACAGAGTATTATTTATGCATCTGTTAAGCATCACACATTGGCTACTGTGAGTTTACAAACAGCAAGAAACCGGTGCAGAATAAATATCATGCAAAATGCTTTGCATAGATGAAAACCCAAGTGACCATTTAGTCAGACAAAATACAAATAAAAAAGAAGTGAGTAGATCTCCTACGATATCGCTCCTTCTGCTGGTTTATCTCTTCAGTGTCCATTAAAATTGGTAATTTTTTTAAGGAATGCTTGTGAATGTCTTGTAGTACTACCTTTAACATATAAAATTCTGCTCTGCATAATTATTCTCCCTATTAATCCCCCCTTTTCACACCTCTTTATCTCTTTATCAGCCCTTTCTCCCCTCCTCTCCTCTCTCCTAAGGGGAAGGATGCAGTCATTAATATCTCTGGCTGCATTACAGGCGGTCCACCTAGCACCTCCTGGAGGGCAGAGCTATTAATGGAATTCAGGGGAGGGCGGCAGAGGGCCAACAGGCAGGGGAGTGTGTTTCAGTGCCTAGCTTTCTCCAATCTATCCCACATTACTGGCTGTCAATAAGCAGGAGAGCAACACGCATCATTCTTGTTGAGCTTGATTGAACTCGAATGAACCTAAAATCTCATTAAGAGGGCTATAGGACAAAAAAATTACGTATCTTTGGTCAGGAACCAAGAATGAGGTTTTGTATCTGCACTTTGCCAGTGAACCAAAGCCTTCAATATGATTAGATTGCAAAGCAGCAGAATTAACTTTCATCGTGAAAGCAGCGGCATCCTTCGCACTCCCAGTTCAGTAGACTTTATTACCACCTAAATGATACGTAATCACCGTTTATTAAGACCCTGCTCTTTATCATCACTGAAAACAGTGAATAAGCACATTGCTTCTTTTGCTGTCTATGAAGGCAAAGTGCAGTGAAAGCAGCTTTCAGTGGCATGGTGCAGCATTTCACTGTCCTCCATCAGTCCATTTGCCCACAGGCAGCAGGCAGCCCTTGAATGGGAAACTAATCCATCCCTCTAATGCAAGGGCATTACAGCTGCCCGTCACTTCCTAATTGGCTAATGGTTAGATTAGGATGGTTACAATAGGCTATGCTGACACCGGTTTGGACAGTCGAAACAAAGGATTTTGGTGTGTAGAAATTCGGTATCTGCCTTATGCACAAAACTGGTCTGTTGGAGGCTATAAGGTCCTGTCTTTAACCTCCACATCTAAACATTACCGCTTTTAATGTACCTGAACTTGTAATTGTAATTTTAATAAACACGATAAATATACTGCTTTTGAGTTGTCAGAGTTGGGCAGGTATTTGCTTTTTTTTTCAGTTTCTTTAAAAGTTAAAAATAAATCCATGCAGGTAAATTTGCAGAATGACTTTTAAGCTTTGACACAGTGAGGTCGTGCAGAGGAGATTGCAACGCCATAGCTGAATGAAAGTGCTATTACTTTATCCATCCAAAATGTATGTGATTAGAATATAAAACAAATAAGAGGGAAATGGCAAGCGAGAGACTTTAGCAAATATATATGTACACTATGTTTTCCTTTTGTACAGTCTGTCACCTCACTATGATGGCTGTTACCTAGACTACGCACTCACACACAGCATTAATATATAATGCACCAAAATGATTCGAGACAAATACTCGCTGAATGGCTAAAGGCTGTATTTTATTATTTGTGCATTTAAGCCAGAGAAAATGAGATGGACACATTAAATTAACAATGCATAAACAAGCTTTATAACTGTTACGGCTACCCAAAGCTAGTGCAATATTAGTAAAATGCATGTGGTGCTGTCATTGTTATATTAATTTTAGAATGCTAACAACTGCTAATATCAATTATCAGAATAAAGGGGCTCCACAGATACAAGAGAATGAAAACAAAATTTGTTTGAACCAAAGTTCATTGCTAAATTGCATGTTTCTATACCCATAATGTTTTTTGTTATCTGAAATGGGTAGTGCGTACTTTTATAGTGAACAATCCAAATCCAAAGTTTTCCTCTGCTATTTCACGCATAGCTTAATGCTACACAAAGCGCAACAACCCAGCCGGTTCATTGACCTGTCACACAGCCATACAGGTATTTGTTAACACGCGCTAAATGCAAAGTACAGCTAATGCTGCTGGGAAGGTGGCTTTATCCAACCTGAATATCTCAACTAAATTTCAAGGTAATCCAGGATATCTTTCAAAACCACGAATGTTGCGTTACATAAGGAAAATTCAAAGGGTCGTAAGAGCTTGCTACAAACTGCATGTCTAGGAACTGAAGCTTGCTAACGCCACCTTCAGGTCCTAGAAACTAGAAGATATAGTACACTATACTATAGTACACATGACAACCCAGGTACCTTTGCTATATATTTGCCAGGATGAGAGCAGTGAACTAATGTTTATTAAGCAGAATTTGGATAGACACGACACAATGAAAATTCTTAAGACCACTTGCTTGTACATTTAGCAGAAATACAGCATTAGACTATTACTAACCCTTAGTTAATGATCCAGTTCCCTTTGCTTGTTAATGTAACAGTGGAGTGTGCTCTAACCATCAAGATATTTTCATAACAGCCAGCGCTGCTCTACCTGCTGTGTGGATGTTTGTTATTAGGTAATTGTTGGCTTAGGTGGGCATTCAGACCTTGTCTTTGTAGATATAATGTGCAGTTTTGGTAGTAATTTAAAGTGTTGATACTAAATATTTTCCCATTATCATTTATTCTGTCATTCTTGGATGATTACGCTGTCAAAGAGAATTAACTCTTCCGGCAGCAATAATACGCTCCTTGGACCTCAAGTTATTAGGCTCACTTTTGCGGTCAACCTGTCAGGAGGAGCGCATAAAAGTATAAAGCACGATGTTTCTTCTTCCCATGACTATTTGCATCTAGAGGTGCTCAGATTGGGGCTCTTATTAAGTGTGACATTTAGAGCATATTGGACCATGTTTGTTTGAATTCAGCAATTTCGTGCTTTGTGGTGAAACATTGAACTTTGCCATGCCGCCAGGGTCAGACCATTTGACAGAAACTCACAATTTTCAGGATAAAGTAACACCCGACTCCTAAAGGCTTTCTTGACCAAATTTTAGATGGCTCTGGTCAACCTGCCCAGAGCAATACAGTGGGTACGGAAAGTATTCAGACCCCTTTAAATTTTTCATGTGATATTTCAGTTTTTCTTTTTTAATACATTTGCAAAAATTTCTACATTTGTTTTTTTCTGTCAAGATGGGGTGCTGAGTGTACATTAATGAGAAATAAACTGAACTTTTTTGATTTTAGCAAATGGCTGCAATGAAACAAAGAGTGAAAAATTTAAAGGGGTCTGAATACTTTCCGTACCCACTGTATAAAGTATAAAACATTTCCTGTTGTCACTAAGTGGTGCTATGACTACCGTTAAAAACTGACATGTTCAGGGGCAGATCCTTATCAAACATGAACAGTTTGGGCCAGATTGGACAATGTGTGAATGAATGACATCAAATTGAAATTGATGGTTCACTTAAATCGTATATTGCCTTATTAAACATGCATTAGGTCCTTAATTTTTGTACTTTGTCAAATTTCTGTAAGAGGACATTACATTCAGCGTAAAGCACATTCATCAAAGATAAAGATTTGCTTTACTTTTCATATATTTCTTTGTTTTTACACCACACTGTGTTAACTGTATGGAAATGATTTGTTTGAATTCTTGGTATAATCTTTTCCTCAGGGCCCGTGCGCATGCTTTGATTCTCTATCATAAATACACAGTACAATATCTCTCTGTCATGCTTCAGGACATTCTCTGGATATGAATCCATTGTTTCAAATAGAGGGCAATGTTTCTGCTTTCCAGAGATTGTCTGGGTCCCTGTTGAGCTTTTTTGTATTGCCTACAGTTAAGTTCAAATTGTGCTCAGGTTACAGTGATTTTGCTTTTCAATGTACAACTGTGAGGCAGAACACAGAGGTCATGCATTTCATCTGATGTATTTGATTAACATGCAGAAGGCTTAGAGCTATATTAATGTATTCTGTAGGAGCACTAGTCCCAGTGTGGAACCACTACAGGTGTTAGCTTTGACAGGGGCATCCGATAATAGTGCTTGGCTGCACGAGTGAGAGCTGGACTCATGGCCCATGACTGTGGAGTTGTATCTGGCTCGAGAACTTACTGGAGAGCAGCAGGGTGGCTGTAGGCTACAAGGGCTTCAGCCCACGCTACAACTTAAGCTGCTCTTTCATCCGTTCCTCTTTTTTATACACCTGTGCTGACTTCCTATTCTCACTCAGCATATGAACAGCTCAGTGAGATTCTGTCATTGTTAACTTTCTGCCATTCTGTGCTTCTTCTTTTGCATCTCAAGGGGGAAGCCATTAATTTTTTTTTTTACATGTTTACAACAAGGAAATGAGCTGCTGTTTACACAAGTGCTCATTTGTATTGTATATCTTTTTCCCTGCCTTTAAAGACTGTTCCACAGTGTAAAGATGTAAAGGTGGCTTTATACTTCTGTTCAAGAGTGTAAATCATCTGCTGCAAATGTCTTCGGTGTAGTAACTCAATAGTTTTTAGTGTTGTATTTATTTGTCTACACTCAGCACCACCAAACCGTGTCATGCATTGTCAGGCCATATGATTTAGTTTCAGTTTTAAGCTGGTTAGGCTTGCACTGTCTAGCTAACTGATTCCAGAAAAATAATAGCTGATAGGTGGAGTTACTCCAAAGGCAACAGGCAAGGTCAGTTTCTGTTTTTATCCTCCCGCGCAAAATAAAGTGGGAGGATATGGTCGTCGATCCGTCCGTTCGTGAGGTTTTAACTTTCCGGTCTATAGACTACAAAACCACAATGAATTAAGCCATGAAATCTGGCATATGTGTTTTTTTTTCTTTTCAAACATGTGCAATACAACCCAAAGTGTCTTGCAAAAGCATTCCCAGTCCCACAAACAAGCACGTGAAGGTGGCTGCAGTAAGGCCCTAGCAGAGTATCTCAAGGGAGGATAAACTGGGTGATGTCCATTGGTTCTAGATTTCTAGTTATTGATGGCAAAAGCTTTAAGGGCACTTAGGTCACATAAATTGTTTAATTTAAAATCAACTGCGGTGGTATACAGACATAATTGGAAAAACTGTATAATTGTCCAAAAACTTATGGACCTAACTGTATCAGTGGATCTCCTGGTGTTGCAGCAGTCATGTTTCATATTTCTTTGTTTACATAGATTTTGTGCTCCTGAAAATTAGAGAATAATTAAGCCAATATCTTAACTATAACAGTAACACAAATATCCAACAGCCTTTTTAAGTAAGTGTGGTAAACATAGTATATCGGTAGCTGCTGTAATCTCATGTGAAGCTACATGTAGCACACCAGTAAATGTGGCTTAAGGGTATTTTTGCATCTGTAGTGCATCTGGTTCAAATCTACTGACTATGCCAACTTGGAGCATTTCCTCTTGTTTAGGGTTAAATTAATAATTGCAAAACATGTGATACTTTTATCAGGCCCATGTGTCTGGCATGTGAGCAGGAAAGAATATACAGGAAAGAAGGTCCTATGTTCTGGACTAGTGCATATATCAGAGAGAAGCACAGGACCAAAGCACAAGGTCCAGATCAAAGTTGCATCATGTGCCAGAAACAAACCATTCCAGTTTGTTTGGAACCTGATTGAGACATCTCGACTCAAGAGTCTCGGTGCTGTTGTTTTTGTCTGCACCCTAGTGAAATTACTGTGTTCACACCTGCCCTAAATCACATCTGGACCAAGTGGGAAAACCAATCAGAGTCTGATGTAAGTTGAAAGGTGTGAAAATCAGTTGTAATTATCTGGTAAGGTCTAGCTCTCTTTCTCTCCATCTGTAATCCTTTCTCACAAATAAAGATGAGCTTGGTTAAAAAAAAAAGAAGAAGAAGAAGAAGAAGAAGAAGAAAAAAAGGATCTCTGTGTTTAAAAACAAAAACTGAAACTGCCTACAAATTTTTGGTCAAATTGCAAGTAGTGGTGGTTTTTGAAATGCTAATGAATTCCTAAAATTTTACAAGTCAAAAGAAAGTCATATGTTCTTTTTTTTTTTTAAGTTGATAAAATATTTTTTTAATGTCAGTTTGCTGTTCAGGTAGTATTCACTTTTTCCTGCTTAAACTTAAAAAAAAAAAAAACATGCTTGTGCTCAAAGTTTTGCATGCATACCTATTTTTAGTGAGCTCCGCACACTCCTGAAACATGCCCGAGGGGATTTTAAAAAAAAGATTCTGGTAAACTAACAAAATGATGAGTGTCCTAGTCTTTTGTAAATAATCATCATCTGCCTTTTTAAAAAACATACTGGGTACTTGAGAAAGGTTATTCTATTTTCACAGATCGGCAGTACAGGATTGTGACCCACATACAAGGGACTGAAAATCGAGAGTGATTGTGGGTGCCTCCTTTTAGAAATTGTCACCCCGGAGAAGTCCTACCAGAAGATTCCGCTAAATATAGCCCTCCAACATCAAAGGTCCTCTTTGAAATTTGTGTGTATGTGTGTCTGCTGCTCAGTCAGGAGCTCTGCCTGGGAGGGAGGCTAATCTGACGGGTACACAAGCCCCCATGCAGACAGACACAATCAAGAATCGCTCGGAGGTGCAGCACGAACGCAAACACAAACATACTTTCTACACAAACTACAGTGTTCCCTGCTGCTCATTTGCTCTTATCAGCTCATACAAATTAGTCTCTCAGCAGGTTCAAGTTTGATGTTTTAGTTTTGACAGTAAAATTCTGTTTGAGTATGTGGAGGGAAAAAATGTGTACAGGGTGCCACTTTAGTTTACGAAATAGTCATGTCAGTGTCATATGCTTCTGAAATGAAAGGGTTCTTCTGAGTGAATCTTGTGTAAACAGAGTCAGCACTGCAGTCCCTAGCACATCACCTGATCATAGGTTCTTTGTTGATGTTTTGTTGTTCACAACAAAAATGAGTCTTAATTTCCTCTTTTAAATTAACTAATAATGTGATGACAGATAATCAGGCAGCACAGAGACTGAACAAAACTGCTTTTTTAAAGGGAGCATACGCATATTTTCAATTCCATGTTTTTATTCTTGGACTGTATTAGCATAGCTTTGTGTGTTGCTCAGTTCAAAATGATTCAGATTCTTCTTAAGTTAGGCCTTTGTGCTGCCCTGTAGTTCATCAACTTTTTTTTTTAAACAAACCATTTTAGCTCTCTTTTCTTCTCCTGTTAAGCCAACCTGCTTCTGACTGGCTGCAACACACCAACAAAAGATTAAGCTTAATTTATACTTTGATACTGACTCTATGTAAAGTCATTTATACTTGTGTGTGGTTTCATGTCTTTTCCTGTCTCTCCCCTCAGCCCCAACCAGTCGAGGCAGATTACTGCCCCTCCCTGAGCCTGGTTCTGCTGGAGGTTTCTTCCTGTTAAAAGGGCCTTTTTCCTTCCCACTGTCACCAAATGCTTGCTCATAGGGGGTCGTTTTGACTGTTGGGTTTTCCTTGTAATTATTGAAGGGTCTTTACCTTACATTGTAAAGGGCCTTGAGGCAACTTGTTGTTGTGATTTGGCACTAGTACTATATAAATAAAATTGAATTGAATTGGTGCCGTTGATCTGCAATTTCTTTCTTGAAACACTAGTTGGTGGTAGGTTTTCTCTCTTCGAGTTGATTCAAATAATGGTGGCATAAAGAAGTAGCCAGAAATTCATAGGGAAAAGCGAAGATACCGAGCAGGACTGGTTCTCACTGACATTATACAGAACCAAGAGTAGTGGAGTGTATGAACATGAGCTTTTTGTTTTTGTTAGTTCATGTGCTGACTTCACTATTTGAAGCTTTAACCCCTTTAACCCTTGACTAGCAAGGTGCCCTGAATATTAATGAGTTCAGAAACATTAATTGGATTCTAATTTTTCAATTCAGATCTTTAAGATCTTAAGAAGTTCAAGACAGCCTTATGATGTTGATCACACTGTCTAAACGCTGACACATGAAAGACACAGACCTCAGTGAGTTCATATGGCCCATATGAGGTTCAGCCACTTCTGATGGCAAAGTTGTTTATACCTGATCCAAGTGGCTGCATTTCAAATGCATATAGCGTATGCACTTTCTTATATAGTCTCTCCTTCAAAGCCTTCAACCTCAGTCTTGTTTGTACATATGAAAAGTGATTGAAGCGATCAGACGGCTTAAGAGAGAAGATCAAACCTTACTTTCTCACCTCTGTGCGTGTTGCAAAAGTGGGCAAGATTTTCTGATTGTTGTTGCTGAAAATTTCAAAACACAAGTATAACATAGAAGCTGTGCAAATGTCTCTAACCACCCCATCTTAATGTTGGCCGACTCACAGTGTAGAGAACCTCAAGGAGCTTTTCAGCCTTTAATGTAAACCCTTTAGGGGCAGTAAGATGAAGTAGTCTTACTGATTCTATCCCCTTTCTTCTTATTCATGAAGGGAACTAAGAAAAACTAACAGTTTCATCCTCTTGGGCTCTTAAGTGTACCCATTTTTCCCCACTTGGTAGTTTTAAGATCAGCTCTTTAACTGATTATAGCTCTGTTTATACAGTTAAAAGTGCAATAATCAGTGTTTATGGAAATTGGAACCTGCAAACTTTTGGCTTTTCTTGGCCCACAACTAAACAACACAAACTTTTGCAGGCATTGTTTGAAACTTTTAACACAGGAGCGATGTCAGCTGGCCTTAAATAAAGCCAAATCACCCCATGCCACGTACCACGGGCGATCAGTGGCACATTGTTCCACCGTTAACTTTAAAACACACAGTTGGATACTTTATAGTCGGGCTTTAACAAGTGTGGTTTACAGGCTCTGCTTTAGTGTGAATAACGCTCCCTCAGATGTGAAAACCCATTCAGCACCTCAGGGGTAGAGTGCTGCATGCTATCACAGCTGGGATCAGTTTTAACTAGTCTAATTAGCACACAGCTATGAGAACATATTTAGGAAGTCATTTGTACCTCATTTTAACGTTGTAAACACTTTGACACACTTTTGTTTTAGTAACTGGAGGAAGAAATGATGCTTGTGACTTGCCTTAAAATGCTGCTACCGCAGGGTAAAATATTTTCATCGCTCCCGTGTTGCTGTCAGCTGCCAGGACTGCTGCTCCTGTCAGGGAGTCCTCGACATGCTGTCAACTCCATGCAAATTGATTTGATTTCTCCTCTTGGTGTCCAAATTGCATCACTTAGCTCCTGAAATCATACCTTGCCACTTTTCCTCTCTGTTAAATATTCAGTCTCAGCTGTACAAACAGGACAAAAAGGGAATAAAAAGGGCATTTAATGAATAGAGCTGGGCTGGGGTCAGCTTGTATAAGCTCTGGTGTGTTCCAGTCGTTTCTAAAACACTGACAAAGACTCACCCTTAATCAAAGTCCCCTTCTCATTCAGTAGTAATTCACATTATAGCTATAACTCTTCCTGCTTATCTCCTGCAGGCACAACCAGGCAGCCCAAGGAAGGAGAGGTCCCGGGGGTGGATTATAATTTCGTGACCGTTGACCGGTTTATGGAACTGGAGAAAAGTGGAGCCCTGCTAGAGAGTGGAACATATGAAGGTAAGAATTTATTTAAGTCACACTTAACAATGCGTATGATTGCAGTCATTCTTCTTTGTGATATTTCTTCTTTTTTTTTTTTAAAGAAATGTATGCTTCAGTGTGGCACACTAGGTATTTTCCAGCAGTTTGAATGTATAGGGCTCTTCACCCCACATCCACACTCTGCACCCGCACTCACAAGTATGCTTCCATCTACCCATTTTTTTAGCTCTGTGGAGATGAGTGACATCTGACACGAAGGACACTGAAAGCAATCTAAAGTAAATTCTCACTGAAACACACATACACTGCTTTCATGCTGGCTTTCTCTTGGCTCACTTCTTGAGCTTGAGCTGCAGTGGCTCTTCAGTTGCCTAATCAAAACAAACAGAGACTCTCTCCCATCTCTTTCCTGTGGTCAGACAGGCCTGAGGCTTAGATTTTAAACCACTCAAAAAGTGCAGTGCCTAGTTTGCCTGTCCACCTCCAACTCTCAGGAGACCCCAACCATTATATAGATAACACATAGCAGCCGACTTTCTTCTCTCCCACCTGACTCCAGTCTCTGTCAGCCTGCTGCCCCTGTAGGAAGGAGCAAAAAAAAAAAAAAAAAAGGAAATTGCAGATGGCCAATTTAATGGTCGGTTGCCAGAAGCAATGTTAGATCCTTTTGGCGATGGGAGCTGCCTTCCATGGGGAGAGGGAGACAGAGTTCCTTCTGTGTGGTCGCTCGGCCATCATACAGCCTTTTATACATTTTAATAATTTAATGGCCAATTAGATGTGGAAGAAAGGGAGAAGGCATGAATTTCAAAGGAAGGGCTTACTGTTAAAGCAGCAGAGATGTTTGACTTATTATAAAAAATAGGAAGTTCTCAGGTTCAGTTCCTAGAACAAGTTTCCTGGAGAAAAGCAATAAACTCCTAACATCTCACTGTTTTGTTCTGTGTTAGCAAGGATCTTTAATCAATTGAGCCACAAAGTGGAAGAAACTGTTTTTTTTTTTCTCATAGTTAATTTCCACTTACTTCTTCACAGTTTTTATTTTAATTATATCCCTGGTGTTCTTCAACTTATAAAACAGGAGTCTGGGTGGCAGTTTAATGATAGTGTAAGAATATGCCATGGCCATTTATTTTAATTATTCCAGCATAATGAAAGAATCGTTTTATTTTTCCATGTTTTGATTGAGAGCTCTAAATATTATACTAACCATACACCTCAGGTTAAACTTGCTGCCGCGTGGAAGCTCATCCAATAGATAAAGCCATCTGTTACCACGATGTGGATGCCGGTTAGAGTCAGCATTAACTACTAAGTGGCAAGTCCAACCAAAACCAGCTCTTAAGCTGCAACATTTCTGTATAATGAATATATTGTTGCATAGAGTGATACGAAATACAGCATTTTGGATTAAAAGGACATATCTGGATATGAACCATTTGAGACCAGAGAGATGGCTACACAACCCATGTCTATCCTGGGACAGGATGTTGATGTAGTGGAGGAGGAGGGTATCCACATCAACAATGGGCTAAACAAGGAAGCTGTATACAAAAAGGGAATGAGCAGGTTCTGTTTCCTGAAGCTGAGATAATTCATTGAGTGCAGCAAAATGTTGGATACGTTCTGTCTGTCACTTGTGGAGGGTTTGATGTATTCTGCTGGTGGCACAGCTTCGGAGCTGGTAACACCAACAGACTAGAAGGCTGGCTCTGTGATTGGCTGCAAACAGCACACTTTTGAAGCCGTGATGGAGAGGGGGTCACTGAACAAACTGTTATCCATCATGGATAATTCTTTTCTACCACTTACTGGACAGGCAGTGGAGCATCTTCTCCAGTAGACTAATTCAGCTCTGCTGCCACAAGAACAGGTATAGGACATCTTTCATATTTCATCGTCATTTCAACTGCTGTAATTTCCCAAATATGGGATAAATAAAATATTTTATTGTGAAAAATGTATCAGATGGTTGAAGTAGAGGACAGCAGCATGTATGAGGACAGTAAGAAAGTAGTGAGATGTGCGGTAGGAGTGACAGATTGGGTGAGATTATATCAGGTATTGGCTCTGAGCCCCTTCTTTTTAGCAGTGGTGAAGGACAGGTTGATAGATGAGGTCAGCCAAAAGTCTTCGAAGACTATGATGTTTGAAGACCACATTGTGATCTGTAGTCAGACTATAGCAGGTGGAAGAGAACCTGGAGACGTGGAGAAGAAAGAGGAATGAAAGCCAGTAAAAGCAAGACAGAAAACATGAGTGTAAATGAGAGGGAGACATGTGTAACAGTGAACCTGCAAGGAGTAGATATAGTGAGGACAGATGAGTTTAAATACCTGGGGTCAGCCATCCAAAGCAACAGACAGTGCACATTAGAGGTCAAGAAGCAGACAGTGCACAGGAGAGGTCAAGAAGCAGACAGTGCACAGGAGAGGTCAAGAAGAGCGGGCAGGCAGGGTGTAGTGGTTGGAGATGAGTGTTGAGGTGATTTGTGAAGGATAGCAGCAAGTGTGAAAGGGAAGGTTTACAAGATGCGAGACAGTGGCACTAAAAAGAAAAAAAAGACATTTTTTTAGTTTGGACATGTACATTTGGATCACCAAGATGTTGAATATGGAACTCCCAGGCAGGAAGACATGAGGAAGACCACAGAGAAGATCCATGGATGTAGTGAATGAGGGCATGCAGAGGGTTGGTGCGACAGAGAGTAATTGGAAAACTCAAAAGCCAGTTTTATTTGTTGTTATCTATCATCCACCTGGCCCGTACTCAGAGTTTCTATCTGATTTCTTAGACTTTTTATCTGATTTAGTGCTCAGTTCAGATAAAATAATTATAGATCCTGAAACTCAACACTGCATTTAATCTATTATTAGACTTAATTGGCTTTTCTTCAAAATGTAAATGACTTTAATCACACTCTGGATCTTGTTCTGACATTTGGCATAGAAACTGAAGATTTAACAGTATACTCTGGAAACCCTCTTCCATCTGATCATTTCTTAATAACATTCAAATTTACAATAATGGATTACACAGCAGTGGGGAATTCATTTCATTACAGTAGATGCCTTTCTGAAAGTCCTGTAACTATGTTTAAGGATATGATTGCTCCACTATTATCTTTTTCAGTGCTATGTGCCAACACAATGCAGAGCAGCTACCTAAACTCTCTCCAACAGACGTCGATTATTTTGTGTTACATCCTCACCGCGTACAACTCTGGATACTGTGACTCCTCTGAAAAAAGCCTGCTAAATTCTCTGGTATAATTCACAAACACGCAGCTCAAAGCAGATAACCTGTAAGCTGGAGAGAAAATTTCATCTCACTAATTTATGAGATCTTCATTTAGCCTGGAAAAAGATTTTGTTTCTCCATTTAAACAAAAAAAAAAGCCCTCTGTAAAGCTAGGACATCTTACTATTCATCACAGACTGAAGAAAATAAGAAACCCCAGGTTTCAGCATTGTAGCCAGACTGACAAAGAGTCAGAGCTCTTTTGAGCTGAGTATTCCTTTAACCTTAACTAGTAATGACTTCACAAATTTCTTCATAAATAAAATGTTAACCTTTAAGAAAAAATTATTCATAACCATCTCACAGACATATCATTAAGTAAAGCTACTTCTTATATTTATTTAGACTCTTTAACTTCAATAGTTACTTCCTTTTTTCACATTCTGTGTTTATACACCACTCTGCGTTTAATCGTTAGTTATTATTAATCTCCAGCTCTCTTTCGCAGCATGTCTTTCATCCTGTCTCCCGCCCCTCACCTCCAACCAGACTTCCCCACCATGAGCCTGGTTCTGGCGGAGGTTTCTTCCTGTTAAAAGGGAGTTTTTCCTTCCGACTCGTCACCGAGTGCTTGCTCGTACACTCTCAACCCGAATTAGTTGAGTTTACTAGAAAGTCGCGTGGAAACCCGTTGCCTTAAACCATTCTAGTTTTTGTACAAAGATGAAACTAAACATGTATTTACCAAAAATGATTAGTGCGTATAAATTTCTTCCTATTTATGTGAGCTAATCAATTTTAGTAAACACCACTAAACATGTTTGATACATTGTACTAAGGTTCTAAGTTAACACAACTAAACATGTTTAGTTTCATCTTTGTGTAAAAACTAGAATGGTTTAAGGCAACAGGTTTCCACGCGACTTTCTAGTAAACTCAACTAATTTGAGTTAAGAGTGAGCTGTATAAAATTACTATTTTAAGCTAAACTTACATGTAAAGCAAATAATCAATTTAACATTTTATATTTTGTTAAATGGACTAGTCTTATATAGCGCTTTTCTACTCTGACTGAGCACTCAAAGCTCAGTTTACTGCTTTAAATGACTACATTTACCATCAACACAAACTGGACATTTCCATTTGAAAATTGCTGAATTTTCCTTTAACTGTATTATATAAACTAAGTATTACTATTGAGCCCTGAGTGTACACTTCTAAATCTGGACATTAATGTCTCTTATAACATTGTAAACTGAACATTACAAACTTTCTTAAGATATAAAAGTTGTGGCAGAGCTGCTGCATTGAACTGCATTAGATAATGCAGATTACCAGTCCGGAGCGGTTGAACTTGCCGGGGTGCATGTTGCAGCAGGACTGAGTTTGAATATGCCCCACCCCTTCACTTCAGAAACATAATATCTTTAGTAATCTCTGCTTAACAAGTTCATTACACTCTGTACTTTTCTACTAAAATATAGTTAACTAATTTGATTTAGTAATGGGACATTTTTACCAAACATGAAAGAATAAGTAATGATTACTAAAAAGTTTAATTACAATTAATATCTGGGTTAAGAGTGTAGGGGGTTGTCTGATTGTTGGGGTTTTCTCTGAATCATCAAACAAAAAGTTGTAAATTATTTTTGCTAAAAATGAGTGTTTGGTATGCTTGGTTTCTCAGTCAGAGCCACCCTTCACATGTAAAGACCAATTTCAAAACTGCACGATGGCAAAAGGGAGAACGCTCAGTTTAGGGCTTCATAACTGGACTTCACCTCCCAATGGGTGAGCCACGGTGACCGTGTCCATCTGTTTATATTGTCTGTGCTTTTATTTAGTGATTCTGTTGTGACAAATAATATCTTGGCCATCCATTTCTTCTTTCAGTTTTTCCTCTGGAGGTTTCATTCTTTATTTATTTTATTTTTTTAATTGAGGTGATTTTTTTTTCTGTTAAAAAAAAAAAGTTTTATGAGAATATACTTTCAGTAAGACTGTAGACTTAAGTCAGGGTGGCTTTTAGATGTGACAGCAATTCCACCACTTACTCAAACTTCAAAGTGCAGGTTTCTGTGATGCTGCCGGTTATTTAACTTCACATGTGGAGTATACTTTTCCTTAGCTTCAGCTCGTTAAGGCTCCAGGAATTGTGTCTTTAGTTCAGAGGTTCTAATCCCAGCAGTCCCCATAATCTTTTTAGAGCTGCTTGCTTCTATTTTTCATTGTAGCCTTTCGGTTTTCCACATTGTGAACATAATATTTCAATAGGTACTTATTCATGTTTCCCTAGAATAGCTGTAAGAGTTTGTCTCCGATGCTTGAGCCTAGTTAATTGCACATAAGTAGTCTTCTCATGTACTGTGTGATCTTTCTACCAGGAACACTTGAGCGGATGAGGGCACTGCTATCCTAATTTAATAGCAAAACTTCCATTAGCTGCACTGGGGGAAAAAAAAACTGTGGCTGAAGTCTCTTTCCTTCATGCACTTCGATATAAAAAAAGAAGCCGCCAAGAAAAGTAGTGTCTGATCTTTTAAGAGACAGAGGCATCTCTCAGGCTTTGGACCAGTATAATCCAATGTCTCACTCTCACATCTGTTTGTTGTGCAGAAAAAACTTTAAAAGAAACAGTCCAGTCAGTCACATAAAACTTTCAGGTTTTTCACTCTGTGTGAAAATGCTTTTAGAAGCCTGAGAGTTACAGCCTTTCCTTAAGCCATAGCAACTTTGTGGTTTTATTGGTCACTTCAAATCTAAAAATACCAGCGCACGGTCTCTTTTTTTTTTTTTTTTTTTGATTTGGTCTTGAGGTACTGGCTGTAGCAGTTACCTTATGTGAGCATTTTAAGCACTGGCGAGCTTTTTGAAGGAAACACTTTATTAAAAATAAATCTCAATAGCACCTAATAAAATAAAAATGTATATAAATCCTTAAACATGAGGTTATGAGGTTTTCACAATGACTGATGGAGACTGTGAACAGTACTGGATTACAGACAGTATTTAAATTGAATGATAGTAAAATGTAAAATCAAAACAGAAAACGGGAAGGGGTTGTTGTATCAGAGCCAAGTGAAAAACTGCAGTTCCCAGAGGCAGGGAGTCAGTTCTGAGCAGAGACCGAAACTGAGAAAGAGATGGTTATTATGCAGTCCAAGCCATGCAGAAACACATAGTTATATTCTAAGGTAATCCGAGCATGGGCTGGTAAGTGAGTTATATGCACAGGAAGCAATGGAAGAACTCAGCAATAATAAATATCCTCTTCTTTAAATGATTGCGATTAGCTCACAGACATGTGCAGGTAAGATTAATTTGCAAACATGTATGTCTTTGTGCAGATACTGGTGAAGTGGTGTGTACTGTTAGACCTCATGTAGTCTTAGGCTTCCAATTTGTGTGTTTGTGGATTAGCTGGAACAGCATCTCAAGTGGTGAAATCACCTGATCCCCCCCCCGCCGCCCCTTTGGATGTTACAATGGTAACCTCCTGTTTTTCTGTATCTCCTGCCTCTTTGCATTTACATTGTGTGCACTGGAGTTATTTTTCAGTGCTGTTTTTCCTTTATTGAAATTTTATGGAAATGTGGATTTGATTTTTAAAAAATATAATCTCCTGGGATTATCAAAAGCAGATATATTTACTTTTAAGACTGTCACGGCTGGTGCTGGGAAGGCAGGGAGGACCCCAGAGCAGGACGCAGGCAAGAGCGGATGGTCTCAAACACTTTATTTACGAAGGGCAGATGCTGGGCAGGGCCAGCTAAACAAAACTAAACTCGAAACCTTGAAAAACCAGAATACTCGAAAACCAGGAAACTAAACACACAGCGGTCATCAAACAGATGAAAAGACAAGGACCCGAACAAAGAACAAAGGAAAACCAAGGGCTTAAATACACATGAGGAACTGACGAGGGAATAGAAAACAGGAGGGAACACAGGTGACACAATCAGGCAAACAGAAGGGAGCAAAACCAAATACAATGCACAGGGACCACAAGACTACCAAAATAAAACAGGAAACACCAGGGAAACAAGGACACAGACCTAAATACAAAACATAAGACACTGGGCCACCAGCCCAGGACCATGACAAAGACACTACACTTTTTTTCCAACATGTTTCCTTTTGAAGAACTGAGGTTCTTCCTTGTACTGTTTCTTTCTGAGAAAGAGGAGGATTTAAAACTAGACCAACGTGACAGCTCTTCTGGCTTTTAACCAACCTTGAAACACTTGAGCTAAGAAATAAGCCAGTAAACTACTCAATAGGTCAATATTTCAGAGTGTCAGTGGTTAGTTTGAAAGCTTTGTGGAGCTTACAGAGGTGTTCTGTCACTCTGTGCACCTCCTGATTTGCATAGCATAAATGTAAACTCTATTCAAATGGGGAGCAGCCGAATCGAAGCCCATTCACCGGAATTGCAACACTTTGGCACCAGAATGCATTTCACAGCTGCTTTCGTAGTCAGTGACTGGGAAACATGGAAATGGCCGATCCTGTGGACATATATGAAATGTTGTTTTGATCTAAAAGTTTGTATATTAGGATGTCCAGAGCTTGACAGTGGTAACCACTGAATTCTTCATCCTTCTCTCATTCTCACAGTGAATTTGAGAATTGAGAACAGCTCCCTGGTGGCATTATGTGATGTATGAAAACCTAAAGTGCATAAAACCATTGCACTCTACTGTACACTGTACACTGTATCTGTACAACTAGGAAATCTTTACTCTGAACCAAACTTGGTGACCACCAGTATTGCCATCCCTAGAGCCATGACACCAGTGGGGCTAAAAAATACATGTAAAAAGTACAACAATGTGGAAGATCTAAAACTCAAAACTTTGTTTTCCAGATAACTTTTACGGCACGCCGAAGCCTCCGGCTGAGCCCAGCGCTCTGCTGTTAAATGTAACGGACCAGCTGCTCCCGGGCGCCAGACCCAGCTCTGAGGGCAAGAGGAAACGTAACAAGTCAGTCAGCAACATGGAAAAAGCCAGCATCGAGCCCCCCGAGGAGGAGGAGGAGGAGAGACCCATTGTCAATGGCAACGGTGTCGCTGTCACCCCAGGTCAGTCCCGACAGCAACCTTCACAGACGCACAGAGGCAAAGGTCACTTCTGCCGAAGGCTTCATCATGACAGCAGGGTTTGAGGTCATGCTTGGGCTCAGACAGATCTGCATGTTACAGCAATAGCCTCTTTAAGGGTGGTTGCCTAGCAACAGATGCAGGAACAGATTGCTTTTACATGCATTTCTTCGAAAATGATTTTATGGCAGATTATCACTTTTAATTGCTTACACAAATATCTTTGTATCTAGTTTAATGGCGTGATATATAAACTGAACTGTAATTCACTCTCGCAGTGATTACCTCTGCGGCACAAACAGTTTATGATTAAAGCATTAGTGCTGCTGCTCTCTAGAATTTGATATCATTCATTAGGTATCATTATTAAACAGTGTCTCGGAACAGATAGCCAAGGGGCAAACACATATTTTGCTCCCCAATTCAACAGAAGCCTGCAGGCTGTTTAAACATCAACAAGGGCACTTTTATTAAGTGCTTCCGCACATTTGTGAATCGGCCCTGTAGAAAATGCTGTTACCCCTTTGTAAATACAGAAAATTGGCAGAAGAGGAGTTTAACATTTTGTGCAACAAGGAGCTGTTCTTATCCATAAACTGACAGAGAAAGGTGTGATTCTCTGCACCAAAATTAACCATGTAAAGAATAAACTACAAAGACATATCTGAGTGTACCTTCAAGTGTGTGCACTTGTTATAACAAATAAACACACACACACGCATCTACACAACCAGTCCTTAACACACTGAAACCGTTTGAAGGCATCCCATGATCACATGAATAGACGATCATAAAAACGCCATTATGAGTTAGAATTTTGTGATTCCAAATCCAGACACACGCTTCGGTCCTGTGACTTTCTAAGATGGTTTTATGGCCTCGGGAAAAGATTTTCACTGCACAGCATCAGTCAGAAGAGCACAGAAACTCGAGGAGGTTGGGCACTGATTTCAGCTGGTCCGTGCAGTGCTGCAGCTGACTGCAATTGCTACAATTTACTATGGATCTGTTGAAGATGAAATTTTGAGAAAGGAAGTTCAGTTAAAGGATGAGATATTGGTTTTCTTTTGGCAAGGAGCTCAAACAAGGTAGGCTTCATAATTTGTGGAAGAAAAACATACAGAAATATCTTATATTACATATTCTATACATGAAATAATTTTCTTTTACATACCATATTTGTGGTTTATAGGATCAGAGTGATACTCAAATAATGAATTAAAGGATTTTGGTTACAGAGAAAATATAAATTAATATATCTATAAATGTAAAAAAGTAGCACAGCTTTAAACTAGTAGGTTTTTTAATGTATATTTTTGCACATTATTTAACTCTTTGGCTTTGCTTTCTCTTTATCTGGCGTCCAACAGACCTCATTGCTGTGAATGATAAAATAATATTGATGTCTGACATTATGATCTCATTAAAACCCAGCATGTAAAAAGCTAAGACTTTGAATCAAACTGCACTGTATTCTACTCAAGATTTAATGAATATGACATAATTTCTGTTTGGGGGTCACTTTACCTGCTTATGAACAGTAATATCAGTCTAGGTAGACACTTTTGAAATAGGAAGTGGTTTGTAAAAGTTATGTGTGCTCCAATTACTTAACATAAAATGATCATAAACAGTTGGAGACCCCAAACAGAAGTAGTGCAGCATTTTCGTGGGTGACTAGAATGTCATCAGTTTGAATTGACACGTACAGTATTGAAAAGTTAGTTTTTATAAATCAGAAGTGGAAATATCTTCAGCAAAAGCAAGATGCTCAAAAACGTCATGCTGAGGCATGTTGTGTGTTAAACTGGGCAGCTTCTCTCAGCTCAGGAGGAGTTTTGTCTCTGAAAGGGACTGAGTGTGGGCTGACCAGGAGAGCAGAAGGGGAATCAATAGAGCACAGCAGGCTCTGTGATCTAAGCAGATCACTACCTCGCTCTTTCCCTCCCATAGATTATCTCTCAATCCCCCTGCTTTCGTTTGTCCCTTCCCCACTTCCCTCCACTAGACCTCCTCTGGGATGAGCTCACACTTGCCATCTCTTTCTCTGTCTTCCCATTTTTCTCTCGCTAACACTTTCACACACTGCCACAACTCAAAGTAGGGCATCACCGCCTGCTACCTTCTCAATCTCTATTGTCTCCTCTGATTTATTCATCTTTCTGTCTTGTTAACCTCAATCATTCCCTCTGTTCCCTCCTGTCTTTCCCCAATGTCACCACTTCCTCTCACCTTTTTCTAATCACTCTTTCCTCTTTTTTCTGCCTCCACCTTAGCCCCTACTCTCAATCAGTCTCTTCACATTTTCCACGCTTCAGCTCCCTTGTCTTTCACTTTCCTCACCCTCCTCCTCCTCTCCTCTCCGAAGATAATATCATGCCTGACTCATCTTGTCCTGTTGTCACCTCAGAGTCAAGTGAACATGAGGACAAGAGCACAGATGCTTCAGGGGACATCGCCCCGCAGAGCAACCCAGCAGAGGCCCCGGGTGAGGTACCCAAAGATGACGGACAGATCCCGAAGACGGCAGTGCCCAAACCAGAGGAGAACGATGAGCTAGGGCCCCTGCCAGACAACTGGGAGATGGCATACACTGAGAAAGGAGAAGTCTACTTCATAGAGTAAGTGTTTGAATGCATGTTGATGATGTCGTTCAGCGATTTTTGGAGACCTCAGTGAGGTGTAAAGTGTAAAACGCTTGTATTAAGCCAAAATATTGAAACATCTTAATTGGATTTTGAATGTTGTTTTGCATTACAGTTGTTATTACAGTATATAGTGTTACCTTCAGTAAATTGTTTTAATTGAAAAGATTTCCAAGAGTTCTGTTCAAAATGTTTAAACTCATGTAAATGTAAAAACTTTCGTCATAAGTTATGGACTGATATATCAGTCGAACATCATTAGCTGATATGATGTTTACCAAGCCAAGAATACACTAGATGTATGTCTCTAATAATAAGTAGTTTAAAGCTTTATTAAAAAAAAACCAAAAAGTCAAATTGATTTATAAATGTGAATTACAGGTTTTAGTACTGGCACTGTATTCAAGGTGGGGCTCCAAGGCTGCAGTGATGATGGACAGGTTGACAGATGAGATGAGGTCAGGCAGGGTCTTCATAGACTATGATGTTCACAGATGACATTGTGATCTGCAGTCAGAGAAGGGAGCAGGTGGGAAGCGAGCCCAGAGAGGTGGAGGTATGCTCCGGAGAAGAGGAATGAAAGTCAGTAGAACCAGGAGAGAATACATGTGTATAAATGAGAGGGGGTTAGGTGGAAAGGTGAAGATGCAAGGAATAGAGGGAATGAAAGTGGACAAAACAACGGACAGTGAATCAGAGAGGTGAAGAAGCACAGGTCGGCAGGGTGGAGCAAGTAGAGATGAGTGTTGAGGTGAGTTGTGAGAGAAAGATAGCGGCAAGAGTGAAAGGGAGAGTTTACAAGCATTGAGGCCCGCTGTGATGTATGGCTTGGGGAAAGTGGCACTAACAAAAAGACGGGAGACCAAACTGCAAGTGGTAGACTTGAAGATGTTAAAAATTTCATTGGGAGTTTCCAGGATGGACAGGATTAGAGCACAGACTATCTGTGATGCATGGTGGTTTAATAAGATTTAAATGTCCCCAGAAATACCTTGCTGTATAGTGCTATGTTATAAAAGCTCTAAAGTTTAATTCATTGGAGCAGTTAGTGTTTTACAGCTGCAGTAAAACCGTGAGGTGAATTTTTATTACATAAGAATAATTGAGTTGCTGTGTGTTTTTGCAGTGGTGTGGTGGGAATTGTATGTGCATGTGAGTTCTTGTAAAACATTAACTAATGTAGCTGTAATGTTGCCATTACAAAAAGTTTTTTTTCTTTTTTTTTTTTTTTGCACCAGTTGCTCATTTCAGTGATGAGGTGAAATCTCTCCATAGAATCAGTTGAATCCCAGCCCGCTGGATCGCACTCTTTTAACTGCTAGAAGCTGCACAGCAGCACCAAAGTAAGAAATGAAACAGGGTTGTCAGCCAGCCAGGCACATGTTGTCTTTTCATGTCTATTTGCCACAGATGCAAACTTTTAATTCCTATCCTCTGCAGACAACTCGCCATATGTCTCCTCCCTCAAACAGAGAAACCTCATGCTCCCACATCCATCAAGCACATTACACAAGTAATTCACTTAGCCTACTGCATTTGTAGCATCAAGGAGTTTTTTTCTAAGCATAAGTGATGTAGTGCCAAAATGATCTTAGTTGCAAGGAGGATGCTTGCCTTTGATTGGCCTCCATATAAGATCAATTCGTTTACCTACAGCTCTTGAAGTGAGGTGTCTGAGGAGAGGACTAGATGAAGGGAGAGGGAAGGAAAAGAATGTCATTAAAAATAGTGAACACTGAAAAGGGAAAGGGTGACAGGGAGGACAAGAAAGCGAGGTGGTAGTAGTTTTTATTCTATAGATAGTTATAGAGAAGAAAGGATTGAAAGGCTGAAGTAGAGACAAAACAGAATAAAAAGGTTTGATGGAAAAGAATAAAAGGAAAGCAAAAGAGACTTTACTTTGCACTGAAGTTCACTTCATTTGGTTCTGTATTTGGCATGGGGCTTCATGTTCCTTTTTTTTTTTAATCTGTCTCCATTTGTTTACTCAGACTTCTGTTTTTAGCTCAAAGGGCGGCAGTATGCCATTCAATCAGTCCATTGCTTTGGTCTGACTGAAATATCTCAATACAGTTTGAATTAACTACCATGAAACATCTGTGATTTCTGGCAATCCCCTGACCACTAGCACTATCACAGGTCAAAATCATCTCTCATTCTTGGCACATTCTCGCTGATTCTCTAAAGAAGTTGACATTTTTGGTCTTGAAAGTCATAATTTGATCAGTTAATAGATTTGTGGGGGGTTTTTAGAAAATAATATTTTTGTCTCAAGTGACACCAAAAATTTGTAAATATATGGAGATCTCTGCCCTGACATGTTTTTCCTTTAACTGATGAAACAATCAATTGATTAATCAAGAAAATAATTTGCAGAGTAATAAATAATAATCTTTAGCTGCAGCCATAGATTCCACAACTATTGAATAGATTGCAGTAGCTAAACAGGGTGTGCTCATTTAACTTTTCATTTAGAACTGTAATAATTAGATCTAAATTTCAGTTTGCAAAATAATTTATTTTATGAAAGCCTCAACTGTTAACTGTACATTGTTTAGTACTAGTCAGCAATTGCCAGCATATTAACTTATTTGATTAGGATAGTAAAGATGATGAGGTTTATACTGTACCTGTCAGTATGAGAGTTAGCAAACTAATATACACTATATTGTCAAAAGAATTCACTCACTCATCCAAATCAAGGAATTCAGGTGTTGCACTGACTTCCACGGGTGTATAAAATCAAGCACCTAGGCATGCAGACTGCTTCTACAAACATTTGTCAAAGAATGGGTCACTTTCAGGAGCTCAGTGAATTCCAGCGTGGTACCGTGATAGGATGCCAGTCCAGGTGTGAAATTTCCTCGCTACTAAGTACACAGTATCCACAGTCAACTGTTAGCGGTGGAAGCAACTCTACCACAAAGTGGAAGGCCACATAAAATCACAGAGAAGAGTCAGCAGATACTGAGACGCATAGTGCACAGAAGTCACCAACTTTCTGCAGAGTCAGTCGCTACAGAACTCCAACTTCATGTGGCCATCAGATTAGCTCAAGAACAGTGCGTTGAGAGCTTCATGGAATGGGTTTCCATGGCCAAGCAGCTGCATCCAACCATTATATCACAAAGCGCAGTTCAAAGTGTCGGATGCAGTGGTGTAAAGCACACTGGCACTGGACATGTTCTCATGAGTAACCAATCATGCTTCTCCATCTTGCAAACTGTTTGATGAGTCATATTTGTAAATGAGAACTGGTTCTCAAACATTTTACCTGTTAAAATAAAGGTTTAAAAAAAAAAGTTTGGCAGGTGCCATTAGAACGCTACTTGTCTGACTGCATTGTGCCAAGTGTAAAGTCTGGTGGAGGGGGATTATGTTGTGGGGCTGTTTTTTAGGAGTTGGGCTCAGCCCCTTAGTTCTAATAAAAGGAACTCTTCATACATACCAAGACATCTGGACAATTTCATGCTCCCAACTATGTGGGAACAGTTTGGAGATGACTGCTTTCTATTCCAGCATGGCTGCACACCAGTGCTCAAAGAAAGACGTAGATGACCAAGTCTGGTGTGGAAGAACTTGACTGGCCTGCACAGAGTCCTAACCCCAACCCGGGAGAAAACCTTAGAGATGAATTAGAGCAGAGACTGTGAGCCAGGCCTTCTCGTCCAACATCAGTGACTGACCTCACAAATGCACTTCTGGAAGAATGGTCAAAAATGCCCATAAATATACTCCTTGGGGAACCTTCAGGAAAGCCTTCCCAGAAGAGTTGAAGCTGTTATAGCTGCAAAGTGTGGGCCAACATCATGTTAAACCCTATGGATTAAAAATGGGATGTCACTCAAATTCAAATGCATGTGAAGGCAGGCGAGTGACTACAAAGCTTTTATAGTGTAGCTTTTAGTTTAGAATAATACAGTGCACATACAGTCTTACAGGACTTCTGCTATAGCTAGTTGTTCTGTACGGTTGTGATTTATCAGAATGAAAATAGAACATGTTTCCTTTCAATCGAGCTGTCATACTTTAAGTCTAGCCATACAATTAGCCTAACCCTAACCTTACTGTTAATGTTAAGCAGTTAACAATGAATAAATGACTACTTTGAAAAGACACAGAGAAACAACAAAAGCTCTACAGTTGTATAGTGTTTTATCCTGTTTTAGCTCATTATTTATATTTGGCCTGCAAATTATATTTTTGTCTATCAGATTCACAGCCTTAACATGGAGCTAATTGCTATTATCATAATCTGTAGTTTGTATTGTGGGATTTGGGGTTTTATCTTTATCTTTGGGAGGTTTTGGTTCTGTTATTCTTAGGTATTTTGACTCTTCAGTTCTAGTTGTATTTTAATACTTTATAGTGTTCTCCTCTGTTTTGTTTTGCCTACCCTTCTTTAGCTTTCCCCTGTGTAAAGCTTATTCTTGTGTCTGTTTCCCTTTTAAGCTGGTTTCACTTACTTTTGTTTTACTTGGCAGTTAGTTGTCGTCTAGGGCTTGCATTTAGTTTTACTTCCTCCGCTGTGATTGTGTGCACCTGTGTCTTGTTTCCTCCCAGCTGTGTCTAATCCCCTGATTAGTCCACAGTGTGTCTGTGTGTATAAATAACCATGGTTTCCCTTTGTACTTTTCCTTGCAGCCTTGCAGGCTGCATTGACCCAATGTGTAGTCACATTAATCCCCAGTAAAGGAGTTAAATTTGGCATTTAAATGAGTCAGATGAAACTTCTTGGTCTGTCTTCTGTGTAGCCAGTGGTTACTGTTGAATTTTTTCCTTGGTCTTCTTTCTTCTCAACAAAACATTGGTTAAAGTAATGGTTGGTTAGTGGTGTAACCCCGGTTCTCTCAAAACCGAGTGAGGTATCTCACTATGGGAAGCTCTGGCGTGACCAGTCGTGGAAGTTCCACTACCACCACGTCTGTCCTAGACAGACCAATCACTTCAAAGACACGGGGTCCCCCAACCCCCTTATAACAGTCTCCTGGCCCCACACCAGGCATTCTCAAAGTATTTCTTCCACGTGCCCATGCAAGTAGGGCAGTGCGGTGAGATACCTCACTCAGTTTTCAGAGAACAGGGGTTACGCCAGTAACCAAACGTTCTCTTTCAAACCTCGCTCGGTATCTCTCTATGGGAGATATAACCCACTGCTGAACTGCATGCTCCGAAGCCTATAATCCTGTACCTTAGGTAGATCAAAGCTACACTTGCTCCAAGCAAGAAAAGGTTAGCATGCATTAAGAGCCCACACTAAGGACAGAGTGTGCTAGTGAGGGTGCAGTCACATCAAGGTAGTAAAACCTAATAAATGTGTGTGGGGATGCCCAACTAGCAGCTGCACAGATGTCTCCCACCGAAACACCCCTAAACAGGGCCCATGAGATAGCCATTCCTCTGGTGGAATGTGCACGCAGGTGTACAGGAGGCTGCAGTCTCTTGCTCTCATATGCCATCACAATAGCCTCAACCACCCAGTGTAACAACAGCTGGCAGGACACAGGCTTCCCTCTGTGCGAGTCCCTAACTTTAGGCACGAAGGCCGGGTTAGGACGCAGGACCACCCTACTATAATTGGGGGAAAACTGAAGACAGGAAGTGTGCATAGATAAAGCATGCAACTCACTGATCCTCTTTGCTGATGCCAAAGCCAGCAATAGGGCAGTTTTGAGTGAAAGAACCTTCATGTCAATACACTCTAAAGGTTCAAAAGGTGGCTCTGAGACTGCCTTCAAAACCGTGGGTAAATCCCAGGAGGGAACAACAGGCTTAACCGTGGGTCTCAGCCTACAGGCTATTTTCATAAACCTCCTTATCAGGGAATGCTGACCAATTGGTGCGTTACCAAAGTCCACGGGACAGACTGAAATTGTGGCTAAATACACTTTAATAGTGGAAAATGCCCTTCCCATATCCAGCAAATCTTGAAGGGACCATAGCACATTTGGAACAGAGCACTGATAAGGAGTTATGTTCCTAGCGCCGCACCATCCCTCAAGTACATGCCATTTGCCATCAAAAAGTGAGCGTGTGGAAAGAGATCTTGGATTCTGAATTGTCTCAATCACCCTCGGAGGGAGACCAGACCCATTCAAATTTAACCTTTCACGTGCCAGGCCCAGAGAGCTAACTGCTCTGGATGCGGATGAAAAATCTGCCCCTCTGCCTGAGACACCAGATCTCTGCGCAAAGGCAGTGGCCACGGCCGGCTGTGAAACATACAGGCTAGCTCCGCCATCCATGGTCTGCTGGGCCAGTAAAGAGCTATTAAAATCAGAGACAGATGCTGCTCTCTCACCCTGCTCAGTACCGCCAGTATCAGGCTGAGGGGAGGAAACGCATATAGCAGCACCTTTGGCCATGAGTGCGCTAACGCAATGAAAAGAAGAGAGGACATTGCGCATTTTGCGCGAGTACCCCCTGACAGTTTATATATGCCACAGCTGTTGTATTCTGTCCTGACCATGGCAATTTTTCAGAAGCCGTAAAAAATGCCTCAAAGCCAGATAAACTGCTGTCATCTCTAGATAATTTATATGCGTGTGGCGGAGCCTCTGGGGCCAGGTGCCATTTACTGCCCTCCCCTTGAAAACAGCCCCCCACCCTGTCAACAAGGCATCCATTGTCAGAGTTTTCCTCATATTAACTGTACCCAAGGGGATACCAATGGTGAGCACCATGGGATCTCTCCAGTGGCGGAGAGCCAGCAGACATTCAGGAGGAATTCTCACCATACGGCTGAGATGACGTCTCACATCTAGCCGTAGGGAGGACAACCAGTGCTGAAAATCCCGCATCCTCAACAGCCCCTGAGGGAAGCCATCAGCCCTGTTAAAGGCAAGCAAGTCCTTAATGAGACAAATTTCCCCTTGCGAAACAGAGTGAGGTGCTGGCGAAACTTTTCCACACGACCTTGTGACAGAAAAGCCCGGAAAGAAGCCGAGTCTATTACGAAGCCCAGATATTCTATATTCTGAGTGGCAGACAGCACGTTCTTGGTGCGGTCGATGCTGAAACCCAAGCCAGACGGGCTGCATAACAGCACCTGGGTGTTTTCCTCTGCTTCCTCCTTGGTGGAAGCGCATATTAGAAAATCGTCTAAATATGCGAACACTCTGACCCCCGCTGCCCAGGAGGGGTTCAGAGCCACACACACACTTGGTGAAAACCCTCGGTGCGAGTGCCAACCCAAACGGGAGGGTTTGGTACTCGTATGCTATGCCCTGAAAGGCGAACCTGAAGAATTTCCTGTGTGCTGGATAAATGCTTATGTGGAAATAAGCATCCTGTAGGTCTATCGACGTGAACCAGTTGCCTTGTCGAATAGATCGGAACAACACGTTTTGTGTTAACATTCTGAATTTGTATTTTCTGAGGTGAGAATTGAGGAAGCGTAAATCCAGTATGGGACGTAACAATCCCCCCTTTTTCGGGATGAGGAAATATCTGGAGTAAAAACCCTGACACATTTCCCCTTCCGGTACAACCCTTATTGCCCCTCGCATTAACAGAGAGGAAATTTCGCTCTCCAAAGCCCTATGCGGCTTCACCTGTAGCCCCCGAAAACACTACCTCGTTGAAACTGGGTGGTTTCATTGCAAATTGTAGTCCGTAACCCCTGGCAACGGTTATCAACACCCATGGATGGACTGCGCATGCGCGCCACTGTTCCACCCTGGAAGAAAGGGGGCCCGGCAGACTGAAGTCCTAAACTGGTGCAGGTGCGCCCTCCTTGGGTGACACGCTGCTCTGCACTTTCTGATTTTTCTTGTCCTTTTTTCTTTTTTGAACACACTGTGCCCTCAGCCTTACGCCTGGCTGCAACAGTGGCGTTTTTATTGAAAAACCATATTTGTTTGGAACCACACACACCTCTCTCCCTCTGAACTGACCTCACAAGGCATTAAGGGGAGGTGAATAAATCGGGGAGCGCTGAGGGAACTTGCGCTCCTCCTCGACTGTGAATGGGGAGAACATTGTTGGCCATTACACAGCTTAGAGAGGAACTCGGGAAAACATCTTCCTCTCTCCGCTTCTTGAGGGGAGGAGGGAACACTGAACCAGTCCCTGGGCTCAGGGCAGGGATCTCCGTGAGTGCTGCCTGCTGAGCCTCTGGTAGCCACCACAGTCCCTACGTTAACCGCTGCTTCCTCCCTTGTGGAGGGTGGGATGCGCAGTTCGAAGCAGCAGTGGGTGGCAAACGGCAGCAAAAGACCTTTTGCCATAATGCCATATAATAATAATAATTGCCATAATGCCTCCATCTCTGCGGACCCTATCGTTGAGATGCCTGCTGTTTGGGTGGCTGAAATGTAGGCTCCTTAAAGCCTACACTATGCCCTCTTGCCGCCATAGCCCCGAAACCCAGGCGGGCTGGTGGTGGCTGGCATTGCGTGACTTTGTGGGGAAGGCAAAGATCAAAAGCCTCACCCTGTTTCTTTCTCAGGTTGCTAGCCTGCTGCATAGCAGTTACTGCCTCTCCAAAGAGTCCCCTAGCCCAGCTCGTATGGGGAATCCATAATGACGTGCTTATCCTGATCAGGCAGGCTGGAGAGATTGAGCCACAGTCATCTTTCCCCTGACACAGCCAAGCCCATGATGCAGCCGCAGCCCTGCACTGCACCCCGCCGACGTGAGTGTGGAACGGCGGTTTGGGTGGACCGACTGTTCCACCACCAGGAGTTCGGTGATCCCCAAAAACTCACCGTCTGCAACTTCCAGGCCAGAATAACCCTTAACGGGTACCCTGTGGCGAAAGGGTTTATCCCAGTAACGCTTCATCTCCTTCATACACACCGGGACAGCGGGCATGAGCTGCTTGGCAGGTGCCTGACGAGCGGGCAATATTTTCCCATCCCTCTCCTCCCCCTTGTCATCCTGCGCTGCAGGCCAGCTAATGGACAGCCTGGCTGCCATGCGCCTACATATCTCATGCAGCTCAACTTTACGGGCAGATGGAGAAGGCTGACTCTCCCCACCGATGGAGCTGCCAGGCCGCGACGCCTGAGCAGGAGGGAAAATAGCATCCTCCTCGTCTTCATCGCTATCCTCACCGAGGATATCCATATTAACATCGTCTTCCTTGTCTTCTCTGTGCTCCTCTTCGGAGTCGGTTGAAGAGAGGAGGAAATTCCGCCTCCAGGTCCTCGACCATTTCACCCCAGCAAGCAGCAGTTGAGCTGGACTTATTGCTGGGCCCCGCCATAGTGTCGGAAAAATGCGGCTCAGCTTTTGAGGCTGCCACCACACGCAGACGCCGCTCCCGGATTCTACCGGGCATAGCGCGGCAGTGCTCGCAGGCGTCGGGGTCTGCCAGCGATGCCTGTGCCTGCTTGACACCCATACAGGCAATGCAGAGGGGATGGGGATCTTTCCCCGAGATGGTCAACCCACAAGCGGCTGGGCAAGGGCTGGATGTGACATCCTTAACCACACTGCCACCTGTGTTCTCCTGAGAGGATCCAGTGGCAGACATAATACTAATGCTCCACTTTGACAGCTAGCAATAGCTTCACAAGACAAGAGCTACTTGACGTGCTCCTTCGAACACATGGATATGCAGCAACGCAACAACCGCTAAGACATAAATATTTTCGTGACCAAAATATGACTAAAAACATAATAAAAAACTATTCCTGTAACCAGAAAAACCCACGTTCAGGGACTACCTTCACAGCTGCGTCAGCGAACAGTTAAGTGGATAGTCCTGGTCCAGGACTGCTGAGGAGCTTGTAATGATCTTCACGGGGAAGAAAGCGAGAATGCCTGGTGTCGGGCCAGGGGACTGTTATAAGGGGGTTGGGGTACCCCATGTCTTTGAAGTGATTGGTCTGTCTAGGACAGACATGGTGGTAGTGGAGCTTCCATGATTGGTCACGCCAGAGGGCGCTTCCCATAGTGAGATACCTCACTCGAGGTTTGAAAGAGAACTTTCAGTATCTTTACATCTTACATTTTTTATGTTTTCACTTTCTGTAAACCTATATGTGTTTGACATCTAGCTGCAAAGAAAATGTCCCTCTGGGAAAACACAGAAGTTAAAAGAATTAAAAGAAAAAAAGATATAAGGAGGTCTTCTCACTGCATCCTCTTCCTTTGTCTTCTTGCTTCCTTTATCTTTTTACTGTAGGCATTTTCTGCACCTCCCTTGTCTTTTCCCTTCCTACTGTTGTTCTGTCATCATGAAGAAAGGCCATTGTGGGTCCAGAGCTCCAGACAAGTCATGTAGATGCATTGCACTTCTCTGGCACATCATCATATCAGATCAGATCTAGATCCAGCTCTCTGCCTGGGGCTCTGGCTGAATCTGCCAAGCCCACAGCTGTTCCTCTCCATCACTCCCCCAGTCACCCCTCTATCATTTCCGATCCCTCTCCCTCCCCTGCCCGCTAATGAGAGACAGTGAGCAAATTAAAAGTATTGATTGCCATTTTGTTAACCTAAAGCATTTTTCGTCTCTCTTGTCACCGTTTTTAGATGCAGGCACTCAAGGGAGTCTCATCTTTCCTCTCTGAAATGATTCTCTGGCTGAATTAAGAATCCACCAACCTCCTTCTCTCTCTTTGTGCCAAGTCTCCTCTCACTCACCATCTATCACACTCCCTCTCACGCTCTCTCTGTCTTTTCTTCACAGCCACAACACTAAGACAACATCGTGGCTGGACCCGAGGCTAGCCAAGAAAGCAAAGCCGCCTGAGGAATGCAAAGAGGACGGTGAGTACAGCAGCTCCATCTTCTATTCCTTTTCCTCTTCTATGCCTTTTACATTTATTGATGTTAACTGCATACTGTAATGTAAGTTGCTCACGGCATTAATTTTACAAGATTAAAAATTTTGCCTGTTGCTCTGATGAGCTGCGTAGTGGCATGATTTCATACAAGTCAGTGGAAGAACATTTGCTAAACTGTGTGTGCTGGTTTAGGATTTGTATGTTTTAGGAGTTATGTAGAGGCAATGCTAATGTGTGTGGCAGCCCTAGTTGCAGTTGATAGGAAGCCCCGTGATATGTGTGCTTAAAACCCAGGACCAGAAAGACGGGAGGTTACAAAGACTTCTTTATTCTCAACTGAGCAAGATCTGAAGTGTCCTTTATCCACCCACGCACTTGACAAACACACAACAAAAAGACAGGAGAGAGATGAATGTCAGTGCATTTATAGATAAATACACAAGTGAGACGTATGTGATTTTTTGCCCTCATCCAACCTCCGTGCTTCCCCATTCTTTTTACGCGTAACCAAGAAGAGCTTTATCAGCTGAATTACAGGCAGGGAGGTAGTGCAGTTGAATATGACTGGAGAAGAAGTGATTTTCTCACTTACTTGTTTCTTTTTTCAGTGAACTTGTGATCTCATTGCTTTTTAAATGGTTTCTTTAGGTCTATGACCAGTGACAGTCAGTTGCCTTCTCCAGAGTGACTTCAGTGTGTTAAGACAACGATAAAACAGCAATAACAGGGAGTCAATCTGCTATCAGTCTGCAGTTGAAGGGGATCAAGTCGGCACCTCCGTGCAGTCTATTTGTGATAAAATGACAATCATGATAAATCGGCAGAAATTGCAAATATGTTGCCATCTACATACACAGAAATTCACATTAAATACTTACATGCAGAGACCAGCCAAAACATTGCAGATTTGTATCAGAAATTCCTCTACAAATAGGGATGTAGTTGCTGCAGGATGGCAATTTAATTGCAAAATGGCATAGGCACTCAGCAACCTTACTTTATATAGGAGCCTAACTAGAATACAACCAATGGGGAACTAGTCAAGTTGCAGATAAGTTGCACTCAGTGACTCACTGACTCAGATTGGTTGCAGCATGTTGGCTATCTGTCTGCTTCATCAATCTTTCTGATAGTGATCGCGGTCAGTCCAAGTTGGACAGCAATTGTTTAGAGACAGGTTGCCTCCCACCAGGCAACCTGTGCATTCAACTTGCAACAAGTTGGTTGCTGCAACTACATGCAATCGGCTTTTCCTAGTTGCCAGGAGGTTTACGTGCTATTTTTACTCTGTTGTAACTGATGAGACAACAGACTGTTTATGTTGTCCAGTGGAAGAGCGAGAGAGAGTCAGTTTCCATCTATGTGAAATAAAGCTGGTCAACCACCCCAGAATAAAACATCTCAGCTATTGTATAGACTTTGAAATCATAAAAGCTTGGGTGCCATTTCCTCTGCCACCACAAGGAAATGGATTTTGTGATTATCTTCTTCTTTCTTTGGATGCTCTCCATCTTACCCTATCCCTAGCATCCTATCCTATGTCACATCAACCCTCCTTCACTACATCCATGAACTTCCTCTGAGGTCTTCCTCTTTTCCTGCTGCCTGGCAGCTCCATTGTCAACATCCTTTGACATCTACTGTCCCTCCTCTGCACATGTCCAGACCATCTCAGCCTTGTCTCTCTAACTTTGTCTCCAAACTGCTCAACCTGAGCTGTTCCTCTGATGCACTAATTTCTAATCCTGTCCATCCTGGTCATTCCCAAAGAAAATCATAGTATCTTCAGCCCGGCCACCTCCACTTCCACCTTCTGTCTTTTTGTCGGCATCACCATCTCCAAAACATAGATCATAGCAGGTCTCACTACCATTCTGTAAACCTCCCCTTTCATTTTTGGTCTAGAGATTCTGTGATTTTACATTACATCAATTCTTTATTTTAAAATCTGGAGTGAACAAATATCCAAATGTTGGAATATTCCTGTACAGACTTAGAAATTCAATATAGACATTAATGCCTGCTTTCCACCTATGCACTAACTCTGACCTTTCATCTAGCACAAACACCCAGTCAGAAATCTAATGTTCACAGCTCTTGACCTAACTACTGACAGATTCCTTAAAAAACTATAAAACTAATCATATTCATACCAGCTTGCACTGTTCTGTGTACAACTGCTTCTTACTAAACATGTACTCGTTTTCATTGTGAGGCTGTGCATAACTACAGCCTCACAGAGCTGCATGGCTGTCGTTTTTCTGTCAACTAGACATTAAATATTCCCTAGTGTGTACAACGAAGTTAAATAGCATTTACATCATACATATAATATGTAAGATGATGGATTGGAAGAAGCTCTCTAAAAGGCTAGATCTCAGTGAATGTTTGCTGCTATGAGCAAACACCTAAAACAAATATTTACAGATGCTGCTTGACTCCAGCAACATGGTCTGAGCGAAAATGGAAATATTTGTACTGTGGCTTGGTGGCATTAAACATGGGCCCTGTATACACATAACCTGTTTTATCCTTGCCATTCAGATCTGGCATCTTATTCAACAGAGCCCCCCATGTAGTCGCTGAAACTCCCTTTTCTCCCCCAATTCTTCAGACATTAAAGGGAGAAGAATCTCCAAGATGATGAAATGACACAGAAACAAAGACAAAAGCGCCTGTGAGGAATTAGTCCAAATGTGATTGTGCTTTCATCTCCAAGATTTCCAATCCTATTTATCCACCAAGGACACACCACATGAGGAGATGTGCTGATATTTGCAAGGATTGCTGCTGATCTTGTGGGTGTCTCATCCACTTAGTTAGTCCCAGCAGTACAAATCAAAGTGAGGCAAGAGAATCAAGTGTATAGCAGCATAGTAGCTTCAGGTCTGCACCAGCTGGATGTAGAAGCTCAGAGATGGCACCTGTAAAAATAAAAATAATAATAATTTTTAAAAAGCAAAAACTGTAGTTGTTTCAAAAATGGCTTTTTTACACTTCAAGGTCTTCTCCTTTTGCACCTCCAGCACCACTCTGTGTTTGGCTACTTATCAGCTTGATCATGTACCTTAAACCTTTGCAGAGATCAAAAAACTTATGTGTCGAAATAACCAACTTTAATATTGAGGATCACTGGTAATGAGAGCTGTGTAACCAAAGTAGCATGTTTGTTGTTTATTTCAAACAGTTACTGGGTCTTGCACCCTGAATTTATCACTTAAGGACCAAGTGTCAACACAGCATAAATTGTGGTATGTGCCATTTTGCACTGAAAAATAATTAGTATTTTTTGCTCACCATCACCCTACTCCCCAAACCTAAGTCTCTGTTATTTCTTCCTCTTCCCCAAAATGAAATTAACATTAAAAGGAGTCCCGGGAAAACTGTATGGCTGGCCAGGGATAGAATCATGAGGGGTACATCAGCCAAATTTAAATTAGCTATAGTTTATGCTTTTTATAGCTGCAGTCATTGAACTTTGTGATTGCACAATTCTCAAGTGAGAATTGTTGAGCTTGGTAATAAGTCATAACTGAACGAACTGAAGTCATAACTGATCAAGGTGAGCAGATTGTGTTATAGTCTGTGCTGAAAGGTGAAAATTGTAGCATGGTTTTGCAGGGTGGCAATTCTGTTGATCAGTCAGTCAACCATTGTTGGAAAAACTGACAAAAGATTTTGCATGTTGAAATTTTATTGATCCTTGGAATATGAACCCTAAGTGGTAACCTCTCTTAACATTGTATGTCACATGAGGTTGGCCTTTCTATTTTCTCATTGCAAAGATTTGAACATTTGCTTTTACACAGGAACCTGCGTCTCCAGTCAGTATATGTTTCACTACAGTAAATTAATCATTACTGTCGGCGTGCATTTCACAGTGGCTGAAGCTGCTTCTCTCACACACTCAGCAAAAAAAACTTTAACAAGGGAGCTATGTCACATACGGTTTCCTTGAAGGCTCTGCCGGTAAGAAGAGTATCATCACCTGAGATTTGATTTTCTCATCAGTTAACCACAAGTGCACGTTGTTATGTGGGTTAATGAATGCTTGCCTTAAAGAATCTTATTTGATTCTGGCATCTTATTAGCCACTCTGCTGCTAAGCATCAGCATGTTAGTGGCCTCGCAGAGCTGTGGTTCATTTGATTTTGTGTGCTGAAAGACATTCAAGGGTTTGTTGATGTCATAATTATTGCTGTCTTACTGTCATTTAGGCTGTTGTCCTCTGTATTTATAGGATTTGTGTAGTTCAGGAGGGTTAATATGGGGGTGTGTACTTTACTCTGCTTTGTAGGTTTTAGTAACTTGAAGTCTGGTTCCAGCTCACAGGCTCTGTGTCAGCAGCCATACCAGATATATGTAGTTCAGCCAAACCTCCACAGCCTGGTGGCACCAGCTACCCCTGAGAGCTGAGCTCAGTTAGGAAGAGAAAAGCTGCCTCTGTAAATTTGGTATTGATTGGGGGAAAGGTGTGGGCGTGTGCATGTCCATGTTTGAACCCGAGCCATGCTCTGATAAGCACTAACAGGATCGCGGGGTGGAGTCTCTGAGGTGTGACGAGACAACAGGGAGAGAGAGCGAGCAAGGGGAGTACAGTATTAAGTCAGACTCTGAGTGTAGAGGAGAACACAGAAAGTGAAGACCACATGTAGAAGAAATGCTTATGCCCTGGACTTAAATGGCAATACCACAGTGTAAAAATACTTAACGTCCTTTATTAGATATTTGTCAGGGATTTTTACTTGTCACCAGAATATACTTAAGGAGGAAAGCTTTGATTTGTTGCAAATTATTTTCTATCTTGGAGGTATCGTGTCTCTAAGTCAACTATTATCTGGCAATTGTGATCAAACAAAAGGCTAACAGGGCAAGAAATGAGACGCCAGATGATCGAGCTTGTTATCTTCTAATCCAGTGAGATAATGACCATCCTTAGTCAGACGGAGGGACTTGTGGACTTGTAAAAATGTGAATATGATGACAGTTTTTTGGGGGAAATGTATATTAAAGATTGTGTTTAAAATGAGGGACAAAGCCACTGTGACATCCCCCCACTGGTTTGTGAATTACTGTTCTGACATTGGTTCTGAGGGAAATTTCATCCTGTGGAGGGAGATTTTGCTTGCACTTGCTCATAGGGGATCACTAGATAAGCCGAATCTTTTAGGACAATACAACACTAAAGAAGACAAAAGGTGACCTATGGGCGTAGGTCATACCTAATACATAACTCATGATCATAATTCGCTTCTTTAAATCCTTGTGGGTTATTTAATCTTGGTTTAGTGCATGTTGTTTTATAAGTTCATAATATGCTTTGGATGTAAAGCCTTTCATCTTGAAAGTAACTGCTAACTCCAGCTGTCAGACAGATGTTATGGAGTTAAAAACTAGTTTCTAAAATGAGGTAAAATTGACATAAAATACCATAGACTGGAAATACTCAAGTATAGTACCTCAGCGCTGTACCTAAGAGCCATATGTGAGTAAATGTTTTCACCTCTGGTAAAGACAAGTTGTTCCCTCTCATGTTTAAAGTCAGTTGCAACACATACAACCAGATTCTGTCAAAATATGCGGAGAAATGTGTGCTCGGATTAGCGTGCTCATTCCTGCATTTTCAAAGGAGCGTCGGCTCCAGTGAAGACAGAGCAGCTGACATCACAGGCGCCTTGTAGTTACATAACTCACTCTATATTTCTCTCTCACTCTTTCTGCCTATATTTTTCTCACCTCCTCTCTTTACCACTATATCATCCTCTCTCCCTCGTGTCCTCATGCCTCCTCTTTTTTTGTTTTGGTAAAAAAAACAAATCTAGGACAGGTTTTTTACAGAACCTCCCTGTTTGCTTTTATTCCCTCGCTCTCACTTAAAATTGGTTGCTTGTTTTTTGGGGTTATTTTTTCTATCCTGCCAAATATTTTTTGGCCGGGAAAAAAAGAAAGTGAACGGGCCATACCCCTGTCTCACCTATTTACTTATTCAGCTGAACAGGTAAAGAGAATCCCCCTGATAATTAAACTAAAAGCAGTTTGTTGTCAGTGTTTCAGCAAGTTTCATTAAATGTCAGTGTGTCACATCAGGACAAGATATACTACATTAAAAAGTAGTATATGAACAGGCACATAAATTCAAAGAGGGATTATTTCTCTGATACTGGAAGGATCTTAATCATATTACAGTGCTGCTTTGTCCTTTGCCCCTGTGAATCCCAACAGATGGGGCTCGTGTGCATACAGCACATACATACACATAAACAAACGTAGACAAGTAATTACATTCTGGTCATGTGAGGAGCTTCACGGCCAAACACACAAAGTTATTATCATGTCTCGCAGGCTAGCTTTGGGCTCACACCTCCTTCTTGTTCTCTCTCCAGGGGAACTAGCAGGACCAGCGTTTTACTCGTTTTTCTTTGCTTTTCTCACGTCCGCAGTTTAAAAAAGCCATCCAGTGTGTGTATCTGTGTGTCCCTCTGACACTTCATCACTTCTGTCCAGATGGGGGTTGCAAGGCAACACTACTCCAGCCTGGGAAATGTCATCTCTCCTGTTCACCGTGTTGTCAATTTAGCCAGCTCAGTGGGACTTTGGAGATAGATTTTTGAGATTTTTTTATTTTTCTGTGTGAGATGCAGGAAGTTGTTTCAGGGGACACTGAATGTGAAGACACACTCACCCTGCAGTAAGCGTGTGTGCACTTCTACAGGTGAGTTATTATAGATGGAGAGAAGCAGCACCCTCCTTCACCTTGAGCCTTTCTGCAGCAGTCGGGAGCGGAGTTGGAGGGGTTGGGGGTGGCAGGCATAGATGTCGACAGCATGATTGATGGGTGTATTTTGAGAACATCCCCAGCAGAGCATGCCTGAGGCCTGGAGATTGGGTGGAGGATTCATAAGACTGTGTGGCAGGTGTTTGTGGGACATGCAGCTTCTGAATTAAATGTCATTGTGTGGATACCAGCACTGCATTTTTTTTAAATTGCCATAAATAGTTAATATATACAATACTGCATTAAGTTAATTTATGATGATTTTGTGGCTATGTTACAGCAATATTATTTATATTTTCTTTTGTCAACATGAGACAAAAACAATATTAAGTTAATACGGGATAATAACAATCAAAAAGTCACACCACTATGTCCCTCCCCATGGGTACTCTAGTTCATAAAGTAGCAGAATATGATCCACATAATTCACATAATTCTGACATAATGGACTGATTCCAATATTTGAGACCAGGGGTGGATGGCTTTGCAAAGTGTGCAAACTACAGAGAAGGATGGCATTATTTTGGACTTCTCACTATGATTTATAGCAGGAACCATTGTGTTGCACAGTTATTAATGGCTTTTTCATTACCCACGGCTTACCATACCATGCTAATGTGTTCCTTTGATTTACAAAAGTAGCATTTCTTTGTAATGACAGTAGACTCGGAGAGTGTGGGGAAAAAAATTGGTCATATTGTTGAAATTGCTCTTATTTTTCTTAATACATCTTGGGCTGTTCATCATCTGTATTGGAAATGGATGGTTCATTTTAAAACTTTCAGAATATGCTTGCACTTCATTGTGTTTAAGAAAGGATATAATTTGTATGGCTTATTATGCAATGTTTTTACCAGGGCTGCCTGCTT
This sequence comes from Pterophyllum scalare, assembly GCA_024447675.2. Classification (NCBI taxonomy): domain Eukaryota; kingdom Metazoa; phylum Chordata; class Actinopteri; order Cichliformes; family Cichlidae; genus Pterophyllum; species Pterophyllum scalare. The sequence continues at coordinate 186,304 of JAMQGT020014460.1, forward strand.
TCTGTGGTCTATGAGCTGAAATGAGTCTGACACCCTTGTTTTAGATGTCAAGTTAACTCACTTTGAGTGTTCTTTGTTTATGACTAAAAAAAGAAGAACAGTATGAAGTAAGTAGGAAAGGCTGGTCTGAGTATTTCAGATCTGCTGATCTACTGAGAATTTTTCAGTCAACCATCTCTTGGGTTTACAGAGAATGGTCAAGAAAAGAGAAAATATCCGGTGAGTGGCAGTTCTCTAAGTGAAAATGCACTGTGGATGTCAGAGGAGAGTGCTTCGACCTGATAGGATGCAGAAGACTATCTCTGGGTGCACAGCACATGCAGCCTTGAAGCAGATGGGCTACAGCAGCAGAAGACCGCACCAGGTGCCTCTCCAAGAAACTGAGGCCTAAAGTTTGCACAGGCTCACCAAGATTGGACTACAGAAATTTGGAAGAACGTTGCCTGGGCTGATGAGTCTCGATTTCCTCTGTAACATTCAGATGGTGGGGTCAGAATCTGGTGAAAATAACATGAAAGCATGGATCCATCCTGCCTTCTTGAACAAGACAATGTAATAGCAAACCGTACCTTTGAGTGTATAATTTGCCATAATATAAACAACCATTATCATATTGGTTAGTTTAATAAAATTATTTACAGAGATATGTGTACTTGCATTTAAATAAAAGAATAAAAGACACTTATGAAAATTTTCATTAAAAAATGAAGACAGGGAAAAAGAACTCCTGTGTACGGTTAGGCTGAATCCTATAATTGCTTCTTCCAACCTTAGTTGGATATTTGGCTGATATTTCAATTTTATGTTTTTATTCATTTATATGGACTCTAATTAAGTGAGAAATTAGTTAAATGTAGTTAACCCTAATACATAATGTTATGTAATTAACAGCGTCCAGGAGGCTATTATAAAACACTGTACTTTATATAATTATCCTGTTTAACACCTATTAAAAGGATCTCACAAAATAGCACTTTCTCTGACCCCAAGAGGAATGAAAAGAGGGTTTAGAAGGGTAATCCTACAAACTGAAAGTGAAAGAGGAGAAAGCACGTGTGTGTGTGTGTGTGTGTGTGTTTGCTGCTGCAGATTGTGTTTTCACAAAGAGTTGTTCAAATAAACCCAAACTTTCAAGGCAATAGAGCAGGGAGTAAGTGCCAGGTCACAGTTCAGTACATCTCCTCCTGTCACTGGAATGTCCTGATAAGCTACAAGCTTGTGAATTCTCCTTTTTTTTTCTCACTTTTATTCTGCCGCTTAACCGATGTCTGCAGACACTGCAGCTGAGAGAATGAAAAGATGGTCTCCACTCCGTGCAGGTGCATTTACACAGGAAAACAAGCTGTGGAAAAACAGTAGCTCACTGAAATGAAGAAATATACAACGGAGGGAAACACCACTGCCAGCAAGTGACACAATTAACTGATTTGCTGTCAAAGCCACGGCTGTTGCTTTGACTTTTCCTGTCACAGTGCAGATGTATTGGTTTATTAATCATCTTCTGAAAGGCTAAATAAACAATCTTTGCCTGGTAGGGAAAAAAAAAAGTGTGTGTTGGTCTTGCATGTAAAAAATACAGCAATAAATCTGAGCACATCAGTCTATATTAAACCCTGTCACAGCCTTTGTGGTTTTATCATACTATAAACAGATTCAGCCATATGATTAACTGACAGCCTGTTAGGATGACTGAACTTGTGCAGTTGTTCTCAGGGAGTCATAGCTTGTTGAGTTTACAGCACTGACAGTAAACCCCCCCCCCAAAAAAAACATTTAAATTGAAAACTTCTTTCAAAGGGAATCCAGTTGCTTGTTGGTGGGAATTATTTAAGTGTGACACATCAAAGTCCTTGATTGATATCAAGGAGAATAACAAAAATGTGTGATGGGAGCAGCAGATCACTTTCTTGTGTGGAGCAAAGCACAGCTAACCACAAGTGTGACCCACCACCCAAAGAAAAGAGGGTGAAAAACTGTCAGTAGATCTGTCTTATGGGCTCAGCTGGAACTAGGATGTCAACAGCCCTCAGCCCGAGTGCGTCATTTGTCAAGAGGAGTTAGGTAATGCTAACATGGTGCCAAGCAAGCTGAAGACACATTTGGAAACCAAACATTCCTTCTGTCATGACCACAGGAGGCAGGAGCATTTTCTGGCCTGTGTCAGTGTGTCTGATAAGGTGATACAGGTGATTTCTATTCTAGTGGAGCTTATTGCAAAGTAAAAAAAAATGTCATGCAAAGTTCAGATGAAAAAGCCTCAAAAGACATGGCCACTGATGCATTTCAATGAGATCTTTTTTTTTCTTTAAGAAATAGCACTAGTGTTTGGCATCCTATAGATTGCACAATATTTTAATAGAATTTTCCTTCCCCATAAACCATTTGCATACCAGTTTTTGCTAAAAACATTTAAACTTGCATTCTAATCCAGGTTTACTTAGTTGAACCTGGCATTACTTGATGCTGATCTTAGCTCACCTCACCTAATGACTTAGCTGATTCCTTCGCTTATAGGCTGTGCCTCTGCAGGCCGCTTTGAAACCCACCTCCACCTCAGTCACTATCTCATGCTTATGCACTACAAGTGTAGCCACAGAAAACCAAGGCACTCTGTTCAAGCATATTGGCAAAAAGCATTTTTATCCATTCAGCTGAAGAAAGTGTGTTTCCACATAATATCTAGCAAGATTTCCTAGATTTTGTTTTTTATGCTTCTGTGTGCCCCATTGATGGGCAGCACTTCTCTGTCTTTGCTAATGAGCGTCATGTGTGCTGTCACTGATGCGTGCTCTATTCTGTACTGATGCTCCTCTCCCACACACGGAAGGAGGAGGGAGCATATCACCAAATATAAATTACTGCAGATGGAATAACAGTGTTCTGTTCATTCAGTTGGTCCTGACTAAATTAACAGTTTTCATCTTCTCTCCCTTTGTTGGCTCATTGTTGTATTCCTTGGTGCAATATTGCTACACTTCCTGATGAAGGACGAGTAAATTAGTCAGCAACCTCCACACACACTGTTTCCCACTTTTCTAACCTCTTTTCATTGAAACTGCCTTTTGTTCTTGTGCTTTACTGTGACAGAAGATGGAAAATTGCACTTGCCTTGCATGTGAGGCCTTTTCTACCAAGTCATGTTTACCCATCAACAAGCTCAGAAAGTCTCAGAAATCGTCTGACAGGGCCGGTGAGCAGCACTTAAAGCACACAGGCCCCCTTTGATTGCGCTTTTGATTATGACAGACAGAATAGTCATTATGAGCACAGAACTGTAGGGTATTTTTTTAAGTGTTGATTGGAGAGGCAGCCAAGTTTATGAATTATAGGTTAGACTGGCTGAGAAAATATTGAGGCTGAGTCCATCATCGCTTTCAGGTCCTCTGAAAACATTCAGTTTTAGTCACGATCAAGTAAGTTTAGCTCTTTGTTGTTTGGTGGATCCTGGGGAAAATAATGATGACAGTGTTAAGAAGAAATAGCATCAGGAAGACCTTCACTTGGATATATCAATTTATATAGAAATAATTCATTATATGTATGTGTGAGTATATGTATGAGTGGTGTTAAATGTTCCTGAATTTTCCCTTAAGGTTTCAATACTGCAAGATCCTGCTGAACTTCAAAGTGGGCCATGGATAATCTTAAAATAAATGGCTCGGTTTTTTCTGCAAACACCACTATTTATCATTTTGAACAATGTGGGTGTTGAATTCACAGGTAGTCTGAGTATATTAATGTTCAACTGGGCAGCAAGTTCTGTCCCTGCGACAGCAACACATGATGCCAATACGTTATTTCATCTGGTGAGACTTGCTGCCTTTACCTGTATAGACAATGTGGTACTTTTTCTGCAGTAGATGATATCTACAGTAGGGTTTTTGCAAGTCAAGTTGCAGATGACAGATGTCAGCTAAAGGGGTAAAAAGGTCTTAAATTATGATATTTTTCTTTATTTCCATGTATCAAAGCCGGATGACTGCTGCTGCTTCAAATTAAGAGCATTCTGATGTTAAAATCAGTTGGTCTTTATTGTGAAACAGTCACAGGAAATGCTTCTGTCACTAAAGTTAGCACCGACAGTGATTGAAAACAACAATCTGATTATTTAAAGATTTAAATATTGCAGGGGAAAAGCTGAACAATCAGCTGTTTGATGAAAACTTGCACCTCTTGCTCTGCAGCTTCCCCGTGTCCTGCTAAGAGGCCCATTTATTGACTGACACCTTTATTAATGCGAGGTTGTTTGTTGAGCGGCACTGTAAACACACCTGACAAAAAGCCTTGAGTGTTTGTTCTAGTATTAAATGAAAGATAAAATTAAAAAGTGTTGAAAATGAATTGTAATATTTTTATACAGCTACAATTCAGATGTTTGATGTGATTGAAGAATTTGGGGACGTGAAAATGTACAAGGCCATTTTGATTTTTAAAAAAGTCCCATTTTTTTTATCTTAAAATACAGCAATATGCAGACCAGTGGTTAGTTTATATTTATAAATTGACCTTGTCTACATGCCTGAGTTCCTGCCATGTAATTGGCTGATTAGATATTTCTATTAACAAGCAGTTGAGCCTCATACCTAATAAGGTTACTGGTGAGTGTATAAAGCCATTTTCTCATTGTCCATTGCTTGTAGCTGACAGTCAGTCATGAGTGAGCATTTTAGGCTCAGTTGTGTAGTTAAACCTAATATTAGTAGTCCCTTCAGTAACTTGACTTGGACATTAGTTGAGAGTAGTTTAACTCAGTGCCTACCCATTTCACATCACAATTTCATCAGGATTTGATTGTTTCTGATTGTATTATTGTTGCTTGTCTCTTCATGTGTTTGCACCCCTTTGTCAAAGTGGTTTGGATAATCTAGTTGTCTTATTGTGATAAAATAGAAGCATTAAAGGCTTTCACAGAGCTCCAGAGAACACATCTTTGAATACAGACCAGGTGGCAATTCAAAAAGAAGCTGAAATAATTAAGATGGTATTGTAGTGTTGAAACAGCTTCTTTGTCCCCCATGGCCTTTCAGGCACTTTTCAGCTTAAGTTTGAAGTTTAGAGAATTGAGGTTGGACTGTATTTGCAACGAATGCAATTCGGAGTAGGTAGGTCTGAGCCTTTGTGGCAACAACAGTCAATTTATTTCTTCTTAGACCTTTTTATTGTATATTGCATTGAATTATAGAGCTGATTTTGTGTTCTCAAATGCATGTTTCATACCTGCTGTCTGTTAGTGGATTTCTTGCAGGTGTTGGCCAGTAGAAACGTTCGTTAATAAGTTGAGAGAAGTTTTTCTCAGTAGACTCAGTGCTCGAATGTGGGCTGCATTCAAAGGTGACATGATAAATGAAGCCCTGTGCAGTGCACTATCCAAGGGACAGGAGTTTAATTTTTGGTGACTACAAAAGTCTCAAGGCACTAAAAATGATTCATTTCACCCTGTTTGCTTTTCAAAAGGTGGAAGAAATGAAAGACTAAAAGAAGATCTTGGTGAATCCCTGCAGTGACTGAAGGCTGTGTGGTTTCCTAATACCAAATTGGAAAAAAGTACAATAAAAATGCACAAGCTTGTGAGCATGCAGCCTAACTTCAAAAAGTTTTGGAGAGGCTGTATGCGGTAATGAAATATAAGATGAAAGGATACTTTTGGAAGGAAGAAGTAGAGAGAGAAAGAAGGAGGACGAGGCAGGAAGAGAAAGAGATATTATTGAGCAGTAATGGTGGGAGAAAATATGGGGAAGATGCCAGGATACCTCCTGCTGGTGGTAAGAGGCCCTCCACCTGTGACTGCAGGATGAATGTTGTGGCATAACTAGTAGTCATAAACATTTTTCCACTTGCTTCAGGGCTTCATCATAAGAGCTCCTACCTGAAAATTCCACACTGGCTTGACATTTCCTTGCAGTAATAAGCAACATTGGTTTTATATGACATATGCATACACACACAGGCATGCATACACATTCACACATTCTCTCAACTTGCCCCTGGGAGTAAGTGCTTCATTGCACGCTGCTGACAAGGAGGTTATAGACTACACTCAGCATAGCCAGACAAAAGAAAGCAAGCAAAGAGACAATCCTTCTAAGTTCAGCATTTATCAACACAGTAACAGAAACAGCATTGCAGTGTGGGCGAATTTGTGTATGTGAGTATGTAAAGTGCCGAGGCCATGATACCACCTGAACACATTAAATGAAGATGATGTAACTAATGCTGAATTACTGGCACTAATCCAAGTAGCAGCTAGCGAATAAATGTAAATGCTTTCGGACTAACTGTTTTACAGAAAAGTGTTTAAGTTTTCAAACTAACTCAGACAGCATATACATAGGCAGGTGGGGTAAGGATGGCGAAGGTCACAAGGCTGTTAACCTGAACTGTGGTCAGCTTAACATGTTTACTCGCTGTTTACTTTCACTGTCACTTTCACTGTTTAGGTTTAGGCACTAAGAGAGGGAGGTAAAAGAAAGTAAAAGACTTTGCTGTTTTGGGAAATGTGTGAATGCGTCACCCAAAATATTGATCAAACCTCATAACTCATGTTTTATTTACAATAGAACACAGAAAGCATAACAAATGTTTAAACTGAAAAAATTGTACCATTTTAAGAAACAATAGATCATTTTGAATTTGATGCAACATATCTCAAAAAAGTTGGGGCAGGTGCAACAAAAGGCTGGAAAATCAAGTGCAACTCAAAAGAAACAACTTGCAGAACTTTTCGTAATTAACTAGGTTAATTGGCAACAGGTCATTAACATGATTGGGTATAAAAAGAGCATCTTAGAGAGGCACAGCTTTTCAGAAGTAAAGATGGGCAGAGGTTGACCAGTCTTAAAAAAAAAAAAAAAAAAGCACCTACAAATTGTGGAACAATTTCAGAATAATGTTCCTCAGTGTAATTGTGAAGACTTTGAATCACCTCCAGTACATAATATCATCGAACGAGTCAGAGAATCTGGAGAAACCTCTGTGCACAAGGGACAGAAAGTCGTTATTGGATGTCCGTGAACTTCGGGCCCTCAGACGGCATTGCATTAAAAACAGACATAAACACTTCGAGAAATCACTGTGTGTAAAAACAGTTCACTGTGCCATCCACACATGCAGGTTAAAGTTCTGTCATGTAAAGAAGCCACGTTAACATGATCCAGAAATGTTGCTCTTCTCTGGACCAAAGGTCATTTAAAATGAACTGAGACAAAGTGGAAAACTGCTCTGTCGTCAGACGGATCAAAATTTGATATTCTTTTTGGAAAACATGAACCCATGTCATCTGAGAGGCACCATCTGACTTGTTATCAACATTCAGGTCAAAAACCCATGTGGAAAGGCACCATCAATGCTGAAAGGTGTATACAGGTTTCAGAGCATCATATGTTTCCATCCAGATGATGTCTTTCATGTTTCCGCAAGACAAGGCTAAACCCCATACAGCATCTATTACAGCAGCGTGGCTTCATAATAGAAGTAGAAGACTGCCTGCAGTCCAGACCTTTCACCAAACATTTGACGCATCATGAAACAACAATTACAAAAAGAAGACACAGGGCTGTTGAGCAGCTAGAATCCTGTATCAGTCAAGAACAGGGCAACCTTCCTCGCCCTAAAGTTCAGCCACTGGTATCCTGAGTTTCCAGACATTAAAAGAAGAGGGGATGCTGGGCAGCAATACGTAACTGAACCAAGTAAGTTAGACATATC